>SZWC01003995.1:0-10290 GCA_023375785.1 Penium margaritaceum | reverse complement strand
TTATCACTGTTTCAATGGTGCTTTGGTCACACTTCCACTGTCTATGGTGCTCAGGTCACATTATCACTGTTTCAATTGTGGTTTTGGTCACACCTTCACTCTGCCTATGCTGCTTTGGACATATTCTAACTATTTCCATGGTGCTTTGGTCACACTTTCACGGTGTATATGGTTCTGGGGTCACATTATTGCTATTTCAATGGTGCATTGGTCACACTTTCATTGTGTTTATGCTACTTAGGACACATTGTCACTGTTTCAATGGTTCTTTAGTCTTACTTTCACTGGGTTTGTGGTTCTAAGGTCACATTTTTACTGTTTCATTGGTGCTTTGGTCACACGTTTAATGTGTCTACTGTGCTTTCTTCATATTATTACTGTTTCAATGGTGCTCTGGTCATACTTTCACGGTGTCTATGGTGCATAGGACTCATTATTCCTGTTTTGATGGTGCTTTGGTTACACTTGCACTCTCTCTATGCTACTTAGGTCACACTATCACTGTTTCAATGGTACTTTGGTCACACTTTCATTGTGTTTATGGTGCTTTGCTCACATGAACACTGTTTCAATGTGATTTGGTTGCAATTTCACTGTGTGTAGGGTACTTTGGTCATATTTTAAATTCTTGAATGGATCGTTGGTCACACTTTCATTGTGTCTTTTGCGCTTAGGTCACTTTATCACTGTTTCAATCATTGTTTGGTCACACGTTCACTATGTCTATGGTGCTTTTGTCACACTATCACTATTTCAGTGGTGCTTTTGTAACACTTTTATGTCAATGGTGCTTTGGTCACCCTTTCACTATGTCTATGGTGGTTAGGTCACATTACCACTGTTTCAGTGTTGCACCGGTCACACGTTCACTATGTCTATAGTGCTTATGTCACATTTTCACTCTTTCAATGGTGCTTTGGTCACGCTTTCAATGTGTCTATGGTGACTAGGTAAAGTTATCACTAATTCAATGATGCTTTATTCACACTTTCACCGTGTTTATGGTGCTCAGCTTATATCATCACTGTTCCAATGGTGCCTTGGTCGCACTTTCATTTTGTCTATGGTACTTTGGTCACATTATCACTGTTTCAATGGTGCTTTCGTCACACATTCACTTTGTCTATGGTTATTATGTCAATTTGTCACTGTTTCAATGTTTCTTTGGTCATACTTTCACGGCATCTATGGTGTTTAGGTCACATTATCACTGTTTCAATGGTGCTTTGGTCAAACTTTCACTGTATCTATAGTACTTAGGTCACATTATCATAGTTCCAATGGTGCTTTGGTCACACTTTCACTGTATCTATGGTGCTCTGGTCACATTATCATTGTGACAATGGTTCTTTGGTCACACCTTCACTATGTCCATGGTGCTAAGGTAACATTCTCACTGTTTCAATGATACGTTGGTCACACTTTCACTGTGTGTATGGTGCTTCAGTCATCTTACCACCGTTTCAATTGTGCTTTGCTCACACTTTCACTTTGTCTATGCTGGTTTTGTCACATTGTCGCATTTTCAATGATGGTTTGGTCACACTTTCACTATGTCTACAGTGCTTAGGTCACATTATCATAGTTTCAATGGTACTTTGGTCACATTTTCACTGTGTCCATGGTGCTTAGGTCACATTATCACTATTCAAATGGTACTTTGGTCACACTTTCAATGTGTCAATCGTGCTTTGTTCACATTATCACAATCGTAATGGTGCTTTGGTCATACTTTAACTATGCCTATGTTGCTTATGTCACATTATCACTACTTCAATGGTGCTTTGGTCACCCTTTCGCTACGTCTTTTTTTATTAGGTCACATTATCATTGTTTCAATGGTGCTTTGGTCACATTGTCATTGTTTCAATGGTGCCTTGGTCACTTTCATCGTGTATATGGTGCTTTGGTCACATCATCATTGTTACAATGGTGTTTTGGTAACACTTTCAGTGTGTCTATATTGCTAAGGTCACATTATCAATGTTTCAATAGTGCTTCGATCACCCTTTCACTGAGTCTATGGTGCTTACGTCATAATATCACTGTTTCAGAAGTGCTTGGGAACACTTTCACTGTGTCGTTAGTTCTTAGGTCACATCATCACTGTTTCAATGGTGCCTCCGGTCACACTTTCACTCTGTCTATAGTGCTCTGGTCACATTATCACTGTTTCAGTGGTGCTTTTGTCACACTTTCAATATTTCTTTGGTGCTTAGTTCACATCAGCACTGTTTCAATGGAGCTTTGGTCACACTTTCACTATGTGTATGGTGCTATGGTCACATTATCACTGTTTCAACTTTGCTTTGGCCATCCTTTCACTGTCTCCATGGTGCAGGGGTCACATTATCACTTTTTCAGTGGTACTTTGGTCACACATTCACCATGTTTATGGTGCTTAGTTCACATCAGCACTGTTTCAATGGGGCTTTGGTCACACTTTTATTGTGTGTATGGTGCTTTGCTTGCATTTCACTGTGTATATAGTGCTTTGGATACATTATCACTGCCCTAACGGTGCTTTGGTCACTTTTTCACTATGTATGTAGTGCTTATATCACAATATCAATGTTTCAATGGTGCTTTGGTCACACTTCCACTATATACATAGTGCGTAGGTCACACTATCACTGTTGTACTGGTGCTTTGGTCACACTTTCAATGTGTCTATGGTGGTTAGGTCACGTTATCATACTTTCAATGGTACTTTGGTCACTTTCACTGTGTTTATGGTGCTTTGGTCACATCACCATTGTTTCAATGGTGCTTTGGTCACTTTCATTGTGTCTTTAGTGCTTAGGTCATGTTATCACCGTTTCAATGGTGCTTTAGTCACACGATCACTATGTCTGTCGTGCTTCTGTCATAATATCAAAGTTTCAATTGTGCTTTGGTCACACTTTCATAGTGTCTGTAGTTCTTTCATAAGTCACGTACTCACTGTTTCAATAGCGCTTTGGTCTTGCTTTCACTGTGTTTGCTATGCATTGGTAACATTATCACTGTTTCAATGGTGCTTTGGTCACACATTCACTATGTCTATGGTGCTTTGGTCACATCATCACTGTTTCAATGTGCTTTGGCCATCCTTTGATTGTGTATATGGTGCATGGGTCACATTGGTACTGTTCCAATGTTGCTTTGGTCACACGTAACCATGTCTATAGTGCATAGGTCACATTGGTGATGTCTATGGTGATTTAGTCATGTTATCACTGTGTCAATGGTGCTTTTGTCACAATATCACTGTGTCTTTACTGCTTACGATACAATATTTATATTTCAATGTTGCTTTGGTCATACTTTCATTGTTCCTATAGCGCTTAGGTTACATTTTCAGTGTTTCAATGGTGCTTTGGTCAACCTTTCAATGTGTCTATGGTGCTTATGTCACATAATCTCTAATTCAATGTTCGTTTGTTCACACTTTCACTGTGTCTATGGTGCTTAGCTCAAGTAATCACTATTTCAATTGTACCTTGGTTACACTTTCGTTTTGTCTATGGTGCTTTGGTCACATTATCACTGTTTCAAGGGTGCGTTGGTCACATTTTCACGTTGTCTATGGGGCTTAGGTCATATTATCACTGTTCCAGTGGTGCGTTGTTCTCACATTCACAGTGTGTACTGTATGTAGGTCACATTCTCACTATTTCAATGGTGTTTTAGTGAAACGTTCATTGTATCTAGAGTGCTTAAGTCACTTTTTCATACTTACAATGGTTCTTTGGTCACACTTTCACTACATATATGGTGCTTTTGTCACATTGCACTGTTGCAATGGTGCGTTGGTCACACTTTCACTGTGTCTATGGTGCATATGTCACATTATCACTGTTTCAATTGTGCTTTACTCAGACTTTCCTTGTGTGTATTGTGCTCTGGTCATATTACAACTGTTTCAATGGTTCTTTGGTCACACTTTCACAGTGTCTATGCTGCTTTGGTCATAATATAGCATTTGTATTGGAGCTTTGGTCCCATGTTTACTATGTCTATAGTGGTAGGTTATGAAGTTTCTGTTTCAGTGGTGCTTTTTGTCATAGTTTCATTGTTTCTGTCGTTTGTAGGTCACATAAGCTTTGTTTCAATGATGCTTTGGTCATACTTTCACCGTGTCTATGTTGCTGGGTCACATAATCAGTAATTCAATGGTGCTTTGATTACATGATCACAATGTCTATGGTTTTAAGGTCACATTATCATTGTTTCAATTGTGCTTTGGTCAAAGTGTCACTATATCTGTAGTGCGTAGGTCACATTATCATACTTTCAATGGTGCGTTGGTCACACATTCACCGTATATATGGTGCTTTAGTCACATTATTACTGTTGCAATGGTGCGCTGGTCACACTTTCACTGTGTCTATAGTGCTTAAGTCACATAATTACTGTTTCAATGGTGATTTGGTCAGCGTTTCACTGTGTCCATAGTGCTTACGTCACATTATCACTGTTTCAACTGTGCTTTGGTGACACTTTCACTCTGAATATAGTCCTTTGGTCACATTATCACAGTTCCAATGGTGATTTGGTGACACTTTCAATGTCTCTATAGCACCAAGGACACATTATCACTATTTTGATGGGATGTTGGTCACACGTTCAGTGTGTATGTATTGCTTAGGTAACATTTTAACCGTTTAAATGTTGCTTTGGTCACATTTTAAGAGTATGTAAAGTGCGTAGGTCACATTATCGCGGTTTCAATGGTGCTTTTGTCACACTGTCATTGTCTCCATAGTTCTTATGTCACGTTATCGCTTTTTCAATGGTACTTTGGTCACACTTGCATTGTGTCTAAAGTGGTGAGGTCACATTATCACTTTTTAAATGGTGCGTTGGTCAATATTTCACGGTGCCTATAGTTTTTATATCACCCTATCACTGTTTTAATGGTGCTTTGGTCGTACATTCACTATGTTGATAGTGCTTTGGTAACGTGATCATTGCTTCAATGCTGTTTTGTTCACATTATCACCTTCTCAATTGTGCTTAGTTAAACTTTAACTCTGCCCATAGTGCTTTTGTCACATTATCACTGTTTCAATGGTGCTTTGGTCACACTCTTACCGTGTCTACAGTCCTATGATCACATAATCACTGTTTCAATGGTGCTTTGATCCTGCTTTCAAAGTGTATATTGTTACAAGGTCGCATTATCACTTTTTCAATGGTGCGTTGATCACGCTTTCAGTGTCTATAGTGCTGAGGTCGAATTATCACTGTTTCAATGGTTGTTTTGGACATACTTTCACAATGTCCACAGTGCTAATGTTATAGTATCAATGTTTCAATGGTGCTTCGTTCATGTTTTCACTGTGTCTGTAGTGTTTACGTCATATTATCAGCGTTTCAATGGTGCTTTGGTCACAGTTTCGCCGTGTCTATAGTGCCGTCGTCACGTTATCACTACTTCAATGGTGCATTGGTCACACTTTTACTATGTGAATAGTGCTTTGGTCATGTGATAACTGCTTTAATGGTGCTTTGGTTACATTATCAATGTTTCAATGGTGTTACGGTTAAACTTCCACTGTGTCTATAGGGCTCAGGTCACATAATCACAGTTTCAATGGTGCTATAGTCACACTTTCACTATGTCAATAGTTCTTAGGTCACATTATCACTACTTCAATGGTACTTTGGTCTCAATTTAAATGTGTCTACATTTCAAAGGTCACGTTATGACTATTTCAATGGTGCTTTTGTCACACTTGCCCTGCGTCTTTGGTGCCAAAGTCACGTTCTCACTGTTTCAATGGTGCGTTGGTCACACGTTCACTGTGTCTAATGTTTTTAGGTCACATAATCACCATTATAATGGTTCTTTGGTCACACTCTCACTGTGTCTGTAGTGCATATGTCACATTATCACTATTTCAATGGTTGTTTGGTTACTCATTCACTCTGTGTATAGAGCTTAGGTCATACTGTCATTGTTTGTATTGTGCTTTGGTCACACTTGCAATGTGTCCATAGAGCGTAGGTCACATTATCACAGTTTCAATTATGCTTTGGTCATACGTTTATCATTCCTGTAGCACTTAGGTCACATTATTATTATTTTCATGGCTCCTTGGTAACAATTTCACTATGACTTAAGTACTTACGTCTCATTATCATTGTTTCAATCGTGCTTTGGTCACCCTTTCACTATGTCAAAAGTGCTTTGGTCATGTAATAACTATTTCAATGCTGCTTTGGTCATATTATCGCTGTTTCAACACTACTTAGGTCACAGTTTTTCTGTGTATATAGTGCTTATGTCATATCGGTATTGTTTCAATGGTACTTTTGTCACACTTTCACTGTGTCTATAGTGTTACGGTCATACTATCAATGTTTCAATGGTTATTTGTTCATACTTTCACTGTGTGTATAGTGCTTGCATCACATTATCACTGATTCGATGGTGTTTTGGTCACACTTTCACTATTTCAATAGTGTTCTGGTCATGTGATAACTGTTTCAATTGTGCTTTGGTCATATTTTCACAGTTTCAATGGTGCTTAGGTCAAACGTTCTCTGTGTCTATAAGTATTAGGTCACATTGTTATCGTTTCAATGGTGCTTTGGTCACACTTTTACTGTGTCTATAGTTCTTAGGCCACATAAACACTGTTTCAATGGTGCTTTGGTGACACGTTCAATGTGTCTATGGTGCTAAGGTCACATTATCCCTGTTTATATGGTGCTTTGGCCACAATTTCACTGTGTATACAATGCTTACGTCACATTATAACTGCTTCAATGTTGCGTTGGTCATGTTTTCATTGTGTCTTATGTGCGTAGGACACATTATCACCATTTCAATGGTGCTTGGTCACACTTTCATTGTGTCTATAAAACCTAGTTCACATTCTAACTATTTCAATGGTGCGTTGGTCACAGTTTCACTGTGTGTATTGTGCTTATGTCATATTATCACTATTTTGATGATGTTTTGGTTATACGTTCACCGTGTCTATGATGCTTTGGTCAAATGTTCACTGTTTGCATGGAGCTTTGGTCACACTTTTAATGTGTGTGTAGTGCATAGGTCACATTGTCGTTGTTCAAAACATGTTTTGGTTGCATGTTCACTGAATATTCGTTACTTTGGTCACATATTTACGATCTCAATTGTGCTTTGGTCAGACTATTACTCTACCTACAGTGCTTAGGTCACATTTTGAATGTTGCAGTGGTGCTTTGGTCATGCGTGTATGTGTCTATGGGGCTTTCGTCACGTTATCACCGTTTTGATGGTGCTTTTGTCACACTTTCTATGTGCCTATGGTGCTTCATTCACATTACCACTGTTTAATTGATGCTCTGCTTACAGGTTCACTGTGTCTATGGTCCTTAGGCCACATTATCACTGTTTCAATGGTGCTTTGCTCACACGTTTGCTGTGTGTGTGGTGCGTATGTCAAATTATCACTGTTTCACTTGTACTTGGGTCACACTTTCAGAGTGGCTATTGTGCTTAAGTTATACTATCAGTGTTTCAATGGTGCTTTGGTCACACTTTTATGTGTCTATGGTGCTTTGGTCACATTATACTTGCTTCAGTGGTGACCTGGGCACACCCATTGTTTCTATGGTGCTTAGGTCAGGTTATCACTGTTTCAATGGTACGTTGGTCACACCTTCGCTGTCTCTATTGTGGTTTGGTCACATACTCACTGTTTCAATGATGCTTTGGTCACCATTTTGTTGTGTTTGTGGTGCTTAGGTCACATTATCACAGTTTTAATGGTTCTTTGGTTGTATGCTGCATTAGTCATATCACAACTCTTTCAATAGTGCTTTGGTGAGAACATCCACTTTGTCTATGGTACTTAGGTCACAGTATGAATATTTCAATGGTTCTCTTGTCACACTTTCACTGTGTATATTGTGCTTGTGTCACACTATCGCTGTTTCAACAGTGATTTGGTCACAATGTTAGGTGTCTATGGTGTTTTGGTCAACTTATCATTGTTTCAATGGTGCGTTGGTCACGCTTTAACTGTGTCTATGGTGGGTAGGTGTTATCATCACTGTTTAACGGGTAGCTTTGGTCACACATTCAATGTGTATATGGTGCTTAGGTGTCACTATCACTGTTTTAGTGATGGTTTCATCACACTATCACTGTGTCTAGTGTACTCTGGTCAGATAACCACTGTTGAAATGGTACTTTGGTGGTACTTTCATTGCATCTATGGTACTTTGGTCACATTATCACTGTTTCAATGGTGCTTCGATCACACTTACACTGTGTCTACAGTACTAAGGTTACATTATCACTCTATCATATGTGCTTTGGTCACACTTTTCCTGTGAGTGTGGTGTTTTGGTCATACTATCACTGTTTAAATGGTCCTTTGGTCACATTATCATTGTGTCACTGGTGCTTTGGTCACATATTCTCTTTGTTTATGGTGTTTCAGTCAGAGTATCGTTGTTTCAATGGTGCTATGGGCAACTTTTCAATGGTCTCTTGTACTTCACTCACATTATCAACATTTCTATAGTGATTTGGTTACACTTTCACTATGTTTACAGTGCTTAGGTTACATTATCATAGTTTCAATGGTACTTTGGTCACACTTTCACTGTGTTTATGGTTCTTTGGTCACATTATAAGTGTTTTCATGGTGCTTTGGTCAAACGTTTACTCTGTCTATGTTGCTTCGATTACATTATAACTTTTGCAAAGGTACTTTGGTCACACCTACACTGTGCCTGTAGTGCCTAGGTCGCATTATGACGGTTTCAACAGTGCTTTGGTCACACGTTCACTCTGTCTATGGTGCTTGGGTCACATTATTTGTGTGTAGATGGTGCGTTGTTCACACTTTTACAGTTTCTATGGTGCTTTGGTCACGTGATCACTAGTTCAATGGTGTTTTGGCCACCATTTCACTGTGTATATAGTGCTTGGACCACATTATATTTGTTTCAGTGGTGCTTACGTTGTTGTTTTACGTGTCTATGGTACTTTGGTCATATTATCATTTTTTTTATAGTACTCTAGTCACTCGTTTATTGTGTCTATGGTACACAAGTCTGATTATCACTGTTTCAATGGTGCTTTGGTCACACCTTCATTGTGTCTATGGTGCTTTGGTCACAATAACACTGTTTAACATTACTTTGGTAACAATTTCTTAGTGTCTATCGTGGTTTGGTCACATGATCATGGTTTGAATGGTGATTTAGTGACACTTGCACTGTGTTTGTGGTTTTCGTCACATCATCACTGTTTCAAAGTTGCATTGGTCACACGTTCACTTTGTCTATAGTGCATTGGTCACATTATTTCTATTTCAATGGTGCTTTGGTCACTCGTTCACGATGTCTATGGTGCTTTGATCACACTCTCACTGTTTCCATAGTACCTTGGTCACACTTTCATTGTGTCTTTGGTGCTTTTGCTACAACGTTACTATTTAAATGGTTCTTTGGTCATGCATTTCCCGTGACTATGAAGCTATGGTAATTTCATCACTGTTTAATGGTGCTTTGGTGACACATATGCGGTGTCTATGGTGCTCTGGTCATGTTATCACTGTTTCAATGGTGCTTGTGTCATGTCATCACTCTTTCAATGGTGTTTTGGTCACACTTAGACTGTAAGTATGGTACTTTGATTATATTATCACTGTTTCAATAGTGTCTTGGAATCGTTTTCGCTGTGTCTATGGTGCTTATGTCACATGATCACTATTTAGATGGTGCGTTGGTCTTACTTTTATTGTGTCCATGGTACTTTGTTCACATTATCACTATCTCAATGGTGGTGTGATCTTGCTTTTATTGTGCATATGGTGCTTAGATCACATTATCACTATTTCAATGGTACTTTGGTCATAAGTTCACTGTGTTTATGGTGCTAATGTCATATTGTCACTGCTTCAATGGTGCTTTGGTCAAACGTTTATTTGGTATCCTGCTATGGTCATGCTATCACTGTTCAAATGGTGCTTTGGTCACTTATTCACTGTGTTTATGGTGCTTGGGTCACATTATCAACGTTTCAATTGTGCTTAGGTCACACCTTCACTATGTCTATGGTGCTTTGGTCACATTATCACCGTTTCAATGGTGCTTCGCTCACACTTTCACTGTGTATATAGTGCTTAGGTTACATTATCACTGTTTCAATGGTTTTTTAATCACATTCTCAGTGTGTCTATGGTGCTTTGGTCACATTATCACTGTTTAAATGGTGATTTTGACACCCTTCCATTTTGTCTCTGGTGCTTAGGTCACATCATCACTGTTTCAATGGTGCTTTGGTCACACTCCAATTGT
>SZWC01003994.1:92658-106123 GCA_023375785.1 Penium margaritaceum | reverse complement strand
ACACACACACACACACACACACACACACACACACACGCACACACACACACACCTGGGACGCGTCCATGCGCACGAGCATGGAAGACACGGACGTGCCACTGTACGGCAGCGGCACGTCATCGCGAGTGGTGCCAGGTGGCGACAGCGCATGGACCACCTCCGCTTCCACCTGCCCTCGCCCTTCTGTCAACGACCTCCCTCGCCTTGACCCTAACCCTAACCCTAACCCTAACCCCGGCGCCTGCCATGCTCCAGGACCACCACCACCACCACGAGCAGCGTCGCCGGCAGCAGCAGCGGCGTAGGCCGGGCAGGCGACGAAGAGGTGAAGGGTGACCGCCGCTGCAAACATCAACAAGCGCACCGGCGGCAGCGGCAGCAGCAGCAGCCACGGCGGTTCCGGCATTTGCGCCCGGCAGAGGTGACGGGACGTTCCGCGGAGGATGGCGCGGTGGCGAGGTTGCGGCAGGGCGTGCGAGTGGTGGTGCGCGCTTGAGTGCGCTTCTGCTTCCGAGGCCACGGTCTCGTTCATGCTGGGACAAGCGGGCATGCTACCGCTGATGTGCGCACATGCGGGTGTTATCCGGTGGCAGACGCAATTGCTGACGACGAATCTAACTGTAAGCGATTCTTTGCGTCTGGGGCCCGTCTTGCCGAAGGATTCGCATCTGTCGGAGCCCGCGCGCCGCATTCATGACGCGGCTTGCGTATTCAACGATCCACAGCCCTTGCAACAACCTAACTTTGCCATCTTGGGCCAACATATTCACCTTCTGCAGGGTCCACGCGCCGCCTTTGATCCGCGGGATGCGGTTCAGGGCCCCTGTGAACAGAAACCCCATACCGATAGTTTTGACATTGGAAACTCCTCGCGTAAACTAGCAAGTCGCGTGTCGGCCAAGGTCCAACCAGAAACTTCTTAATCCTATAACCCCTTTTCAATAACTCAGGAACTACGGTCAGTCGTAGGCCTTACTACAGTCGTAAGGTCCTAGTCGGAAGGCCTTTTGAAAATAGAACGTCAAATGCATCGATTGGAAAGGCCCTCTTCCAAAAAAACGACCGATCGTAGACATAAGTTTTCAAGACAAAAGAACATAATTTTATTTCAAGATTACATAAGCTAGAGATTCGACAATGCCTTCGCCTTTGAATTTCCGTTTGGCATTTTAGATTTCATCCATCTTTAGTGCAACCTCTCAAGTCGCTACAGCAATTGAGTTTAAGTGTGTGCGGATGAGGGGGTAAGGGCTCAACACCCCCAATTTCCTACATAGTGCAACTGGCTCTTTTTACGTTATTTTTGCCTTGGAGTAAGATTTTGAGGAGGAGCATACATTCCTTCTACATCATAGTATAAACCGCATTTTTTTGGTTTTTCACCTTTATGACATGGTTGTAGGAACGATGTTAGGCCAAAACTGTTACACAAAATGGAAACGTTTCTTGCTTGGCAATCTCCGTATCAAGGGCAAGAGATGCCGCACATCATGTCAAATAATCTCAAGAGATCATGGGCATGAACCAAGTAAGGCACATATTTTAGGGTTTTTTCTCAAATCTTCTTAAGCCAGCTCTCAAACCCGTAAAAAAAGCCAAACCAGATGAAAAATCATTAAAAGAATAATCCACATTGGTAAAAGTGATTAAATTTGATCAAAAATGAAAATTAAAAAAATTACATCGTATCACTAGCGTACTAAAACTATAATCTACAAAGTAGCAAAATGCGTGATTCCATGATTTTGTAAGTTATGACCTATTTCATTAAGATTATTTCAGATAAATGCATTATTCTAAAAAGAAAAATTAGCATTGATGAAACATTATGTTCATTAGAAATGGATAGAAAAACAGGATCATATTTTGTACGTTGTGTTAAACATACGTGAAAATCCACATGACATCTAAGATGACACTATGTTGATTAGATCAAATTCATTACCTATCAAAATGTTTTGGTAAAAAACATGCAAGTTAAGGACTCATAAATACTTTTACCATGACACCACTAAAACATTAACAATAATTGGTTACTTCAACTATGTTTTTTTTTCTAAAAAACTCTTGCAATTGAAGACTTATGATGCATGATGTTTTATACGTTTTGTTGTAAACATTAAAAAACTGTCAAATTGGTTCACAAAGCCCCAAACTGCACTATAGAGCAATAATGAATATGCTAAAGACATAAAACTTGATGAATTTTGAATAATGAGTTATTTGAGACAAGTATAACTTACCTATGACATGAGAAGACATGTATGAGCACAAGAAAATGAATGAATATTCATCACATAATAATATGAATATCTTTAAAACCGTTCTTCATGTGAATCCAAGACAGCTGAAAAAACGCGTATCATATGATTGAAAAACACATCTATAAGGAATGAAATACGTTGTGAAATGAGAATTATGTACTTTTGTTTCAATTTGAATAAACTAAAACAAAAACAATGACATATAACTTGTGAACTTGTCTTGTTTACATACTTTCTCAGCTCATATGCCTCGAGCTAATGTCTATTGCCAAAGATCATCTTGCCCAGGTAGTTTTTGGTTAACCAAACTCAAATTTCATTCCCTATATTATTCATGTCCAATCCCTCTAGAGGTTGTTTGACCTGGAATTTGGCATCTCCGGCCCTCAATATTGAGTATCGCAAAGTGAGAAACCAACTTTGTCCTTTTCATCAATTCTCAATGGCAATGGACCTGAAGACACGCAAGTAGTACGTAGAGCGCAGTGCTTGGGCCTCGAAAACGGTGGATGTAGAGGGAAGATGGGCCCTTAATCAAACAAAGCCATAGGATAACCCTCCTAAAACTTCTTTCCTACCACATAACCTCTTCAATGAGAAAGTAGCTCCTAGATGCAAAGTCAGAAAAGCGTCTATTTGGCTTGGAAGAATCCTTGCAAGAAAGAGAATTTGAGTATATCTAGTCGAAAAATCCCTTTGTTAGAAGCATTTTTTAAACAAAAACACATTCAACTAGGTCAAGTGCTTTGAAGACACTTCATGTAAAAAAACAAATGGCAAAACACATTAAACTGTTTCTATGTTAAACACATTCATTCATGCTAAAAAACAATAAACGGTTCCTTTCAAAGTTTTTTATTGCATGTAAATGCATGTTTTACTCTTAAGAGCAAATTTTAAAAAACGTTTTCACTTCTGATGCATTAAGGATGTTCAGAATACCCATCCAAAAATATTCTTTCATATAAAAGAGAGTGATTCAACTTTTTATATTGTGATGATTTTTCAAACATCACACCTCAATATGAATTGTTGTGAAATAGCTCAACAGTCAAAACTCAAACATTAAGAGTATCATTCTGAATGATGAAATATTCACTTTGTATCATGGGGCTTGGTTTATCCGTAGTCATAAACTTTCTCCATGAATGAGTAAAAACCATGAAATCAACGGATAAACCATTAAATTGGTTTTCCTTGGTGCCAAGTTTGACCCCCCTCTTGACGCAAGTTGCCTTTTGTTGGCATTCATCACTAGATTTTTTCTTTATTCCCTCTTGTTATTTTTGAGAGGAGTATGTAAGGAAGTGACCTCCTAACAAATGACAATATACTAGGAGGACAATGTACATCATGAGCTTCCTAAAAACAATGAAACAATGAATGGTGCCATCATGTTGTCTCGTGATGGATGCATTGATGATTCCATCCAAAATCAACACGACGGAACAAGATGTGACAAACCATAATTTTGTATGGTGCATTTATTGTTTGTCAATTTTTTTTCTAGTGCATAACAATCAAAGGAGAATTAAGAAACAAGTGAGACTCTTGAGTTCAAGTGAATATCGTTGAAAACATCCTTTGATGTTTTCATGGTTGTATCATTTCGAGTTACATTTCTTCCTAAACAGAAAAGTAAAGGTGTTCCTAAATAATTGTTTTAAGACTAGTGATACAAATGTTAAGGTTGCCATTGATTGACATTGTTAGATACATAATCATTAGATTAGCACATGAAAAACTGGTTGTCAATTATAGCAAGTCTCTATATACGTACAACATGAAACTAGGTAAAGTGAGAAATGTTCATCCAAATTCAATATTTTCAATTAACTAACATTAGAAACAGGCAAATATCATTGTGTTTATCACAACATATGTAGGTTATGCATGAATTATGTAGTTTTGAACATACAATCCCTAGACCATTATTTGTTGTTGACAAAGATAAAGAAAAAAAACTCTTTCAGTGATGTTCCACATAAGTCATGCATTTTTAGCATATCGAATAGGTAGGCCATCACGAAAATGTCTTGAATTATTGGTGTGTATCATCAAAAGAAATTTCACTACATTCGTTGAACATAACTTGTACAAGATCACTTTGAAACATCAATTCAAATCTTTCTTCTACTTCTTTGATGATGAAGTAGGCAAAATAGTAGTTTCTGCATTTGTATAGCATGTAAATCATTTTTTATCTATCATGATAACTTTTCATTATGGTAGATCAATCTATTGCCACCAGGTTATTTGAATGAAAGATTAATTGATTGAACAAAAATTTTAAGTTACATATACATCATCTTGATATGCCAACCTGGAATATTTTACTTATAGAAAATGTTGAAGTGGCTGATTCTTATGAAATTGTGCTATTCATACCAAAGTGAGGTTTCAAGAGTCAAGTTTCATAAACAACAATAAACCTTTTTCTCATCAATTTAAGGGAGAAAAAGCATGAAACAGGGACATATTTTTCATTTAGTCATACGTATTTCATGCCTGGATAGAAAAAGGCATAATACCTAGCTACATACCTTGTTGCATACTTAGCTTGCTTTTCTTCTAATAGATATGGTCGATTCATCCAGGATAATTGTTTTTGCAAACAATCTCAAGAAATGTTGTCTTCCTTCCATTTCTTTGTCTACTTGTCCTTTTTTCCTAGTTACATTGTATTGATTTATTTTCGTATTTAGCTTTAAAAATACCTTAGAATGCCTTTCTCACGTGGTTCATGCCCATGATAAAACGTGTTCCTTTGACCTAGTGAGCACAAACACTTGCCATGAAGGAGTGAACGTGCTTGGAACATTTCATTCTCCATGGAATCTTTGTTTTGAAGTACGCATGCTGTTTTTCAAAGGAAATACATGGGCTTTATCAAGTGCCTACTCACAATGAAGATGGGCGTAAGATTTGCATTGTTGTTATGCCATACGTGCCTTCTATACCCTTCCATCTCACTTTATTGCAAGATCACTCCACATGAAGGCCCAAAATGAATGCCTTCATATTGAGTGTGATTCTTTGCTTGAGAGTTTTCCCCTCTCATACAAAGGTTTTTTAATTTATCCGCAAAGAGAAGGCAAACTCTTCACGTAAGCAAGAGCTAAATCTAGAGTCTTACATGCATGCCATGTGATAAATTTTTTCTCTCAATGATAAATCTACAATATGCAAAGGCCCAAAAAAAACTATGTAAAAGTCTATAATGTTTTTCAAAATAAATGAAGGAGATTAAAACTCATTTCTATAAAGAAAAGAAACTAAATGTTACATTTTGCAGAAGTGAGGTGGTTTACAATTCAAATTGCGGTGTGTCACCCCATTAAAAAGAATGAGGGTATTTGATGATATTGATAAGGAGAAAGTGTACGTGTTGTAAGTCCCAAAAATTGACAACGTACATACAATGTGTTATTGTCAGAGCAAAGAGGCGGGGTCAAGCCATGTGGTGTTTCAGCGATTTGCGTGACGCGATACCTTGTTTTGGTTTGGTTACTGAAGAAGGCCCTGGTTGGTTTGACGGGGGATTTTGAGACCAATATCATGGTTCACAATGTCTGTCAAAGTTGTGTATAGTCTAAGAAAATCAAGAATCGTCGTGAGTAGGTTGCGACGGGTTTGGGAAGTGACCCAAAAATTTCGTGTGAGCAAGCAAATACATCAAGGTATTCCGCAGGAATTCCCTTAGTGCACAAAGAAATGGCCACGCCAAAGTCGCGACATAAGACAAGAACAGCCTACTTAAACATAGGTTGTAGCTGGGTTTAGGCCTTGTTTATGCCCTCAGCATAACTCTTGCCCCCCTTTTAGCTACGATACCCCGGTGCGTTCTTCTTGTGAGCTTGTGGGCAAGGATGGTAGCTATAAATGGGAGGATCAGCTTATGACACTCGGCTATACGGAACCCAGTAGTTGTGTGTTTCGTCATTCTTTTTCCATTTGACTAGATACTAATCTTCTCCTCCTCGTTGTTGATGATTGATGATTTCCTCAACTTTGTACTTGTGGTCACCATTTAACATCATTGGTGGTGGAGCAGGTACCATGAGTCCCAAAAAATCTTTTGTTGGATTGATGTAACGTCAGAATTTGCTGATATGGAAGATCGGGTGGATTCGCATGTTGTCACGTAGTCGCAACTTTGCAACGACTAGAGTGCACATCTCTAATTTGTCAAAATGATGTTACCACCAAGGTTTAATCTTTTGATTACCTGATCTGCAAAGTTTGATGTTAACGGTGTTGGAAAATCCCTATCACCTCTTTTGAACCCCTTAGTTTGTGAAGAATGTTTTGCCTGTTTCTTCATGGCTATTTGTTTTTCTGTTAGTTTTTGACGAGTTTCCTCTCAAATTGCATAGAAGGTGTGTGGTTGTGTTTTAACCGCGAGGATGTTGCTCTCGGACTACAGCTCAATGAGGGTGGTTGGTTCTGCTTTGTAAACCACCTCAAATAGTGTTTCTCCCATTCTGACACATCTTCCCAAACTATATGCCAGCTCAGCCACTCGTAGCTTAAGTGCCTTGTCAATGTAGTGAGGCTCACCCAATGTTTGGGTGAGTTATTCAAGCGTTTGGTTGGTTCGCTCGGTTTGTCTAGGAGTTTTCAAATGGAGCACCGTTGAAAGTTGAAGTCAATTCCCATACCGCTACATTAAGTCTCGCCAAAAATGGCTAGTGAAGCGTTCATCTTGATCACTTGTGATTGATCACAAACCCTGTTGCACATTCGGCGGTTGCATATGTAGTGGTCGAAGCAATGTGCCCAACCTTTGAAAAACTATCAATGACGACAAGATTGGCGTCAAACACTTCAAAAGTGCAGGGTGAACCACTCACAAAATCCATGGAGATGTTGATCCACGGAATGTCTGGTTTTCATATTTTTTGAAATAGTCTGAGGAGTTTGTTGTGTTGACTTTTGTGACGCTCGCAAAGGTTGCATCTTTTGCGGAAGTTAGCCACTTCAACCCCCATCTTGTCCCACCAGTCGTACTTTGTAAGCTTTTTCAAGGTGTTTTCAGCTCCAACGTGGTCTGCTTGACGTGTGTCATGGCAATCCTTAAGAAGCATGCGTTGTAGCTCCTCAACTTTGGGGATGATGACTTGATATTTTTGCTTTGTGCGCCAAGAGGGATCCACAAAGTGAAACTTTGCCATATCATACGCTACGTGGTCCGTCCAACCATGTGGGAACAACCTCGCCACATGTTTTTTTGTCTTAAGTCTATAGTGCGTTCACCTCTTTTGCATGAGGCCGACGACTCAGCGCGCCGCTAAGTTTATTTTTCCTAGCTGAAACTCAATCTCCTAATCAAAGTTGGACTCAAGGACATCCATCCACTGAGTTTGTGTTTGGCTATTGTCCCAGTGTGTTTTCAAGTACTTCAAGGCGTGGTGATCCATTCAAACCGCACATTTATGGTAATCCAAATAGTAGTACCAGGTTTTCAAGGCGTGAATAACCACAAGCATTTCTTTCTTGTGGATGGCGTAGTTGAGCTTCGATTCGTGAAGCTTCAGTAGCATGTACGTGACAGGTTGATCTACCCTCCATCATCTTCTATTGTTTTGATGATGAAAGGCATCCTTGACCATAATGTAATCATTCGTCGGATCTGCCAATCGAAGGGTTGGCACTGAGGTCACAACTTTACATAAAGATGTAAATGCTTCTTGTTCACTCTCGTCCATTCCACACGCAATCTTTGAGAGTGAGATCAAAAAGAGGCATTGACACCCGAGCGTAATCCTTCACAAACCTTGGATAGTAAGTTTCAATGCTCACAAGAAACCTATACATCACACACTATTACTGCGGCTGACCAGTCGGCTACCGCTAATATTTGTTTAGGTCCATGGATAGTCGTTTACCTCTAATGACGTGCCTGCGAAACTCAATCAAGCATTGACCCAAGTCACACTTTGAGAGCTTCCTATAAAACTTCTCCCATTGGAGGACTTCAAGAATCATTCAAAGATGTTGTCCATGTTCCTCGAGGTTTGGTAATACACGAGGATGTTGTTGAGGTACACCATGAAAAAATAATTGACGTATGGACAAAAGATATTCTCCATTATTGCCATGAACGTTGCGAGGGCATTCGTGAATCCAAACACCATAACCTTGAACTCAACATGCGCGTAAAGTGTTTGAAAGCCATTTTTTGTAATATCTTTGTCGACAATGCGAGTTTGGTGATAGCCACTCCGTAGATCAATTTTGGTGAAAACGTTTTCTCCACGTAGTCGGTCAAAAAGCTCATCTTCTTCAGGATGATGATGGCAGTTCTGAATCATGATGTTGTTCAAAGTGTGGTAATCCACGCACATCCCCATTGTTCCAGTGTTTTTCTACTAAGAGTACTGGTGCGACGTATGTAGAAACGGATTGTCACATGAACCCCGAAGTTAGCATCTTGTTACCTTCGCGATTTTGTGCTCACTCATCCAGTATGTTCGTTTGACGTCGGGTTTGCAGCCGGGTTAAGGCTCAATTTGATGGTGGATATCACATTTGGGAAGACGTTTTCTGGGTAGTTCATTAGGGAATGCCCCTTCAAACTCCTTCAAAAGTGGAGCAGACTCTTCTAGTACCTTTGAAAGTTCTGATGCTAATGAGGCCGATGAGGTTGATGTGTCAGATATGGCAACTGATTTGTTGCAAGTGTTGCTCAAATTGACGTGGATCAACCGCACCAGTGCCCCTCTCCCCAAGTATCTCGTTGCGGCATCAAGCGAGATGGACATAGCTAGAGGTCACTGTGTGTACACGGTTACTACTAAAATTTGTGCTCTTTTTAGCTGTTCTATTGTTTCTTATTGCACGTAGGCCGTATTTTGGATGCTGCACGAACATTAAAAACATATGTTACCTATTGCGTTCAATGTAGACAATTCTACTGCTCTAGTCGAATTGCAAATTGCGTTGCTATGGGAAATCACACCCGAGGATCACATCGTAGTCGCTCGTTGCATAAGATCTACAGATGGTTACATCATGCAGATCCCCGATCTCAAGTCGTAATGGCTGCTTCAATCAACGGATGTGAATCGTCCGTTGATGATTTTTCCTTCAAAAGCTCCAATTTTGTTCTGAAAACCCAACAATTTCACCAATTAATCATAGACAAAACTATGAGATGCACCTCCAACAAGTAATTTCGGCACAGTTTTTTGACTCTTTGAACCCCTTTGTTGCACTCTCAACAGTATCATAAGCTCATCGTCCTCGTATCGATTGTCAAATTCTTTGATCTTAGGAACCCCCGTATTAGGCAATTGAAGCCGTTCAAGTGGGCGATTGTTTGGTGCACGTTTTTCAACGGGGACAAGAGTTTCAATGTCCACCCTTACCCTCAACCATTCCCAACTCATCTACTCTTTTCTCTTGGTTTTTCTCCTACTTTTCCCCCTTTTGGTTTTGATTCCGATAGTTTCCCGCGATGTGCCCTATCTTTCTATAGCTATAGCAGGTCTGTCAATCTCCTTTTTGCTCAACGGTTTCAACTTCCATCGCGTTAAAGTTCTCAAAGTTCTATTGCCGATGCCCACTACACTGGTACGGTTGATGTTTTGTGGCACTAGCTATAGGATTCGTTCAACTTTGAGTTGAGAATTCTGAGGTTTATGTGTTTAGCAATTGCAATGATCTATGGCACATTGTTGGTGAGGATGAAGATTGCAAGTGCTCTCCCAATGTTACGTTTGAGGCCGTTGTTCTAGTGAAAACAGAGTTCATCCTCTTCGAGGATGAACTCTGTTTTCACTACGAGGCCGGTGAAGGTCATGATATTGCAAAAACTCTACGTGTATTCTTCAACATAAGATAGCTACTTCAATTGATGTAATGGATAGGGAACCTTTGTTTTCTCGTTTAGCTTGCTCAATCAAGCTCCAAATGCCTCGCTGGACGCACGCCAGTTGGACGGGAGAGTCACCGACAATTTCCAAGTCAAGTGAAGGTGCTTGACGAATAGTACGCCTGGTGCTAACGATGTGGTAACCGTTAGGTCAACGCCTTTGGCTGCTTGCTACACCTAGATGGCCATCATATCGTCCCAGCAGCTCAAAGTGGTGCCCCGCAAAAGCGATGCTGCAAGGTTGAGCTCCTTTTTGTTGGATTGAACCCAAGCAGTAATGAAGTACACCTCCAAACTCGTCACGAAAAACCTGACTGTCAGTCCTTTGGAACTTTCTAGATCAAACATGTCATGAAGCCATGGCAAGTTGAGGCTATGCTGATGTGAAGTTCATCGATGAGCACCGCCTCTCGTGCTTTTGAGTTGTGGATTTTGGTGATGTACTTTTGCAGTTATTTGATGAGAAGGTGTTAAAGCGCTTCCACCTGCGCCAGCCGGCCAGTGTGCTTTAAGTCTTTGTCACGTGTTGAAAATGGCCTTGTATTGGTCGTTTGTGTAGGTGGATATGGCATGTCATGCGTGCACAACTCTGGATTGGTTGTGCATGTCGAGGTGCCAACCGACATCCAATCATCTCCTTCAATAACGTTGAAGGTCCTTCACAGGGTGCTTCCACCATCGGCGGTGTCTTTCCTTGTTACCATTGTTGTCATCGGGTGCGCTCGCTCCTTGCATTGAATTCTTTGTAAGGTGTATCAATTTCTAATTAGAGAAGATGCGATTGAAGACATGCTCAAGTCTTGCATCGATGAAAACATAAACCCGTGTCTCGCGTAGACACAAGCGCTTTGATACCTGTGTTTTTCTCGGCAAAAGTGAGGTGGTTCACAATTGAAATCAGGACGTGTCACTTTTCTCAAGAATGGGGGTATTTGAGATATCGAGAAGCAAAAGTTTTACTTGTTGGTCTAAGTGCCAAAACTCGCCGCCGAACATACAACGTGTGAATGCAAGAGAAAAGAGGCTAGGTGGAGTCATTTTGTGTTTTAGTGGTTCGCATGATGCAATGCCATGTTTTGGTTTGATCAATCGAGAAGGCCTTCATTGGTTTGACGAGGGGCTTTGAGACCAATATCATGGTTCCCAAAATATGTTTAAGTTGTGCGTTGGAACCTCGTCTATAGTATCAAAATGTCAAGAATCGTCGTGAATAGGTTTCGGCAAGTTCAGGAAGTGACCAGAAAATTGTCCGTAAACGCGTGGACATGGCATGGTATTCCACAAGAATGCCCTTGTTGCGCAAGAAAGTGGTCATGACAAAGTTGCAAAATAGGAAGGGAATCGCTTAGTAAAAAGTACGACGCCGCTGGGTTTCGGCCTTGTGTATGCTGCGGGCATCACATTGATTTTCCTTTTAAAACATGTTTCACCTTCTAGGTCACGTAACTATGAGAGCTGACAATTGAGAACATGTTGTTAAATCCTCTTCCCTTTAATGTTGGGCATGGCTTGGAAATCATCCTTCCATCTCACTCAGACCCATCATTCAATTATTCTTTTCCCCTATTCTTGACCCAACCTCATGCCCTTCCTCCCCTCCTCCTCTTCATTATTCTGCTCCTTTCCCCCTTTCCCTCCCTCTCTATCACCCCTTCCCTTCACTTCTCTCTCACACTCTCATTTTCACAACTTCTTTCCTCATCCATTTTGTTAATGTCCCTCCCTCTCCCCTTTGATATCATCCTTCTCCTTCTCGCATGTTCCCTCTCCTTCCGTCCCCTATCCATTTCTCCAATGTTTTTCTTGCATACCTTTCTTCTCCTTTGATCATTCCCTTCCTCCCTCCCTTTAACTCTCCACAACTCCCTCTCCTCCCTCTCTCTCTCTCTCTCTCTCTCTCTCTCTCTTTCTNCCTTCTCCTTCTCGCATGTTCCCTCTCCTTCTGTCCCCTGTTCATTTCTCCAATGCTTTTCTTGCATACCTTTCTTCTCCTTTGATCTCTCCATTCCTCCCTCCCTTAATCTCTCCACAACTCCCTCTTCTCTCTCTCTCTCTCTCTCTCTCTCTCTCTCTCCCTTGGTCCCACAGTCCCCACCCTTTCAGTCCCTTTTCCCCCTTACCAATTGGTACCCTCTCCTTCCCCCCTTGTAGGTACCTTCCCTTTCCAAAGTCTTTTAATATCTTTTAATCTCTTATCTCTCTCTCTCTATCTCTCTCTCTCTCTCTCTAACTCTCTCTCTTTCTCTTTCTCTCTCTCTCTCTGTCTTTCTCTCTCTCTCTCCCTCCCTCTCTCTCTCTCTCTCTCTCTCTCTCTTTCTCTTTCCCTCACTCTCTCTCTCCATCTCTTTCTTTTATCCTCCTCCCGCCAGTCCATCTTTCCTGAACATATTCTACCCACTCTTCTTTTTTCATTCCCTCTCAAGAAATTTACCCTTCCCTCGGCCTCTCCACATTCATCTTCTACCTGCCAATTTCGCTCTACCATCAACCCAACTCTTTTTCCCACCACTCTCCTTTCACACTCTCCCCTGTCCATTTTTTTAATGATCTCTCTTTGCTCAATTCCCCATGCTCTTTCACCTGCCACTCTCTTGATGTCCTCTCCTACTAATCTTTCTCCCTCCATTTTGCATTTGCACTCTCCCCTCCCATTTTTTCCCTCCATTATCCCTACAACATCACATTTCCTTCTTTTTCCCCCAATTCCTTTGCCAATACTTCCTTAATTCTCTTCTCAAATGTTTTCCTCCCTTTCTCCTCTCATCCATCATTTCTTCCAATCTTTCCCCTTCACTCCCTTCTTCCATCCCTCCTTCCTTCCTCCCCCCTTCCTTCTTCCCTTGCTTTCTTACACAATCACTCTCCCACTTCCCCACTGTTCATTTTCCCCCCTCATCTTCTTTCATCCTTTCCCCTCTCCCTCCCTCCCCCTTGCTCCCCCACCATGCTCCTACCTTATGCTTGTCCTTTATTCATCCATCTATTGTGTCCATCCCTTTCCATCTCTTCCTCATATTCCCCTCAATATGTTCCCACTCCCCCTCCCTCCCTCCATTCATCCCTCTTGACCTCCCTGCCCCCTCTTCTCCAATTCTTTCTACTTCCCCCCTTCTCCTTTCTTGTGCTGCTATTGTACATACCTCACTCTCTTTCTCCCTTCTCCCCCCATTTCTCAAACCCCCTACTACCTTCATTCTCTTTCCTTTATCCATCCCTTTATTCTTGTTTATTCCTAAAACTCCCTCCCTCATTCTCTTTTCTTCCCTCCCTCTCACCTTCTCTTTTTCTCCTTCACTCTTTCACCCTCCTTTCCTCCCCCCATCCC
>SZWC01003994.1:76716-90107 GCA_023375785.1 Penium margaritaceum | reverse complement strand
GGGAGAGAGAGAGAGAGAGAGAGAGAGAGAGAGAGAGAGAGAGAGAGAGAGCGAGAGAAATGTGGAGTAGCTTGCCCAAAAAGGAGGAGGTAGAGCCTAACGGATCATAAATTATTTTCTTCTTATGGCGGTATTCAAGCCCCCATCATCACAATTGTAAACAATGAAATATTTGTCTTGGTTTACCTCGACGAAATTCTAGTATACAGCCATAGCCCATAGAAAGACTTCTTTTGGAAAATTCTCAAAGTATGACTTTGTAGCGGGATGGCCGGTTTGGCCCTCCCTCCTCGGTGAAGCGAGGGGTGGTTGCGCACCACCCCTCGCGTCAGCGAGGGCAGGCCAGCGGCCACCATTTTGCTGGCCGCCGGCCAGCTCGTTGCCGGCCAGCTCGTTGCCGGCCAAGCAACCGGCCGGCCAGCCGCCAGCTGCCGATCGCGGCCTCAGCTCGATTGGCGGCTGAGGGGCCACAAGGGCCTCGAGGGCAAGGCCTCGTGGCCTCGTGCCCTCGCCCCCGCTCACCCTCCTTGCAAGCGAGCAAGCGAGAACGAGGGAGGGGGAGAAGGAACGAGAGGCAAGAGAAACTGGCACAAAATTGCTAGTGTGCCTCGCACGCGACGATTTCGCGCCAAAGCGTCAAAACGTAAATCAAAGTTTGTTTGCAACAAACTTCAAGATAAGATAACAAAATAACTGGTGGGAATGCATGAGTTTGAGGTAAAAACCCCCGGTTTGGGTCCCAAAACTAGGGATAGGGTTAAAAACGGAAATGGGCCTCCGGAGTCTCGAATAATTTGAGTCTCCCTGCTCTGGGTCATTGATGACGATTGCCCCTCACCTCTGCAAAGGAGGTAAACCCCTGACGCGGACTGAGAACGCCATTCTGCGTACTCCAATGCCGACTTCAGAGCAGGAGCTAGAGGTTCGACCCGTTACAGTGGTCCTGAGAGCCAGACAACCCCCGCGACCAAGAGTTCGACGGCAACGGCGGCTATGACATAAAAAACGCTGCCAGCAACTACAGGCAGCATCAGAAACGCCATAAGGGACTATGACATCTATGCTTCACCGTTTGAAGCGCCTGAAATGCGTTAGGAAGCTAAAGAAGAGCTTTATTATTTGGGGTTTCTAGTCCACAGTCTCTTCTCCATCCTAGTGGGCTAAGGGAGTTTTCTTGGGACGGGATAGAGAGTGTCCATCCCCAAAACCACCTACTTTTGTCCCTCTTCTCAAGGTTCCTTCTACTCCTCTTCAACCAAAACTTGGGGTAATGCCTTTGTCGAATACGAGAGACTCTCACGGCCTAAGAGAAAAAGAAAAAGGAGAAAAATGCTACTTGGAGAATCTTTAGAGGCCGCCACAATGCCGTGGAGCACAAGAAAGGCACCTCCAAATAGGGGGCAAGGTGTGCCATGAAGAGGCAAGAAGAGGCCAAGGAATACCTGAAGACAAGAAGACAAGAAGACAAGAAGAAAAGTAGTCTTTTCCTTCTTGACCTTGTACTTGCTTGTTTATCTAGGTTTTCCTAGCTTCCCTAGTGCAATGAGTCACGGCTTAGCGGTTTGCCTACAAATCCATGCCCTTCTGCAGACCGTGGCGGCCAAGCAAAAATGGAATCAATTATATAATTGTCTCATCGATAGTAAGAATGGTTTTTTTGGAGGCGACACCTCCTTGACGTTGTGGGGTGATCCTCACAAGGGCTTTCACATGCAAGTTACATGAGTGACGAGATGGCAAGTGCCGGACTGTCCAAGACCATCAAGGGCAAGGTGGTGACGACCTCACCACACGCCCTTGGCGTACTCCAAGTTTTGGGAGCTACCATCGCAAGCACGGTTGCCAAACCAAAGGCAGCCGTGCTGCCAAAGGCAACCGGCACAAACCTCGGCGACACCGAGAAGCTTGTGGAAGCTAGAAAAGTGCTCGACAAGCACGTCGACGCGCATGTGAGCGACACTCACGCGATGGACGACGCACTCGAGGAGGACCACCCGGGCATGGACCGTGACGAAGAGCACGACTCCGACGATGGCAAAGGTGATGAGGATCGCGACCATCGCCATCGTCGTGCGGTAAACTTGGGTCATTAACTCAAGAAGGGCAATGCGCTCGCCGTATCGTCCAAAGCTGCAGACAGTAGCGAGGCCATCGAGAGCAACAAAGGCGTCGAAAGCAGCCGCGCCGAAAGTTCATGCAAGAACGAGCCAGAAGACGCCATTGCAAAAGCAATTTGCAATGATCGCCGCAGGTTTGCGGAGTTTGCTTCTGACGCAGCAGGCCGACTCAAAATCACCACCGATGGTGGAGTTACAACACCACTCGGAGGAGTGGGGACGGACCCCCCTTCCATGGGACAGGACAGCGCCCACTCGAGCGTCATCGTCGACGATAGTCTCCTTCAAAATGTGGGACTCCTTGGAGGCGTGTATGCAAACCGTACCCTCTTGCATTGGGTAAGGGTGCATATACAATACGAGGCCCTGGAGGCTATCGCCGATGCTCTGACGACATCAGAACTCAAGTTTGCTTTTGCCAACCTACTGGTCCATGTGAGGCAGAGCATCACGGACCTTGACCGTGACCGCCAACTGAAAGTCCTGGCTGTCCACGAGGTGAGCCGCCGATGCAACGACCTCGACAAGGCGTTACAGGGCGTGATCCAGGTGTGGATGCAGCAGAAAGTGCAGCGTGCCACAGCTGCGGATGCCACTACCTGTGGCAGTGACAATTTGCCTACCTTAACAACTTCGGGACCAGTCATGAACACGTCCTTCTTCCCCTGTGTGGAAATCATCTGGAAGGGCGTGAAGCTGACCGACTGGCTGAATCGCATGGAGCACATTCTAAATGACCACAAGGCTCCACTCAACCAGTCGGGCAACCTTGGCACGACGCGACTTGAAGACAAACTCTTCAAGTATGTGGTCAAGGAGTGGAGTGTGCAGCAGCCGCACCTCGAGTGGCAGCCCATGCTGTGGGAGGCGTTGTGTGCAATCATGCGCACAAAGTGCACCCAACGTGAGGAGGCGAAGCGCACCTTCCACAAGATCAAGGACTTCAAGCAGTTGGGCAGCTCAATCGAATCCTACTTTAGCAAGTTCACCGCACTCATGGAGGAAGCCAAAAGCTTCACCGAGGGTGATGGGATTCAGACCTTCAAGTACCCGGAGTGCATGCCGCTAGAGTAATTGCATGTTGGTCTTGCCAGCAAGAAGCTAAAGGACAAGACCACCACGAGAGCCACTGGCCAAGCTTGGAAAAGCTAGAGGGCGTTGCGCAACTACATGAGCGAAGTGTATTCTGCAAACCCGAAGCACTACTTTGATGCACGGCCGAATGTGCATCCATAGTTAGGCCGTGACACGCGCATGGACGCTACAGGGGTTGGTGGGTCAGCTGGACAGCGTGGCGGGGTCAAGGGAAAGCAGCCTGCAAACCTTCTAGCAAAGAAGGCTGGTGGACACAAGGGCCGCAGCAACAAGCGCAGCCATGGGAATGATGGGCTACAGGCAGCACGTGAGCACTGCAACACAGCCTTTTGCGAAGAGCTCTGCCACAACTGCATGCAGTCGGGCCACTTTAGGGCTCAGTGCCCTGAGGCTTCAGGTGGTGGACAAGAGGCCACGGCGGTAGCTGTAGTAGCTGCACCTCGTAGGGATGGTACACCAGGAGGCCGAGGAGAGGGCCGTGGATAGGGTCGCGGTCGCGGCAATGGGCCCGGCCGTAGTAACGGACAAGGCTATGGGGCAGGTTTTCCCCACCCTTGAGTGATAGTACTGGGGACCACTCAGGGGTGAAACAGGATCACGATTGTGGGTTCATGTTTCCAGACAAAGATGTTGAATGATTTGAGTTTTGAACAGGTTCAAAATTCTCTATTGTTTTCTCTCCTCTTGTTGAACCGCATTCTATACTTGCTGGCCAACATTACCCACAAAACCTTGCATCTCCTAACGAGATGCATGATTGTACATGCTTTGTCGTGGCGACTCTGACCACTGTGCAAGAGTTTTGTGACATGGTGATTCAGGCAAACGCCCTCAAAGTAATGAGTTCAATCACATTCGCAGTACCTTTAGTCGACGATTTCGACCCAATCATAATTAAAGACTGGAAGGTGCTAGCCAAATTCACACATGCCCAGAAGATGTGGACTCGAGTGGGTGAATCATGGGAGTTGCGATGCCCGTCATACAAATTCCGTGTTTATCACAAACTCGGCTTGCCGTCGTAGAGCCCGTTCACTCGGAAGAGTGGAGGTAACATGACGGTGCAGTATAAAGGACACCTAGCTGGTGCTCACGTGAACGTACCGGTTGATACAGGAGGAGACAACTCCTTTTTTAGTCTTAGCTTTACCCAATAGATGGGCTTAAAGTACGAGCCATCGGGGGGCGCAGTTGTCGTCGTTGACAACCACATAGTACTTGTGATCGGTACCTGAAAGGCAAAAACTTGTATTCAAGGTTACACACAGAATGTCATGTTGAAGGTACTCAACCTTCTTGACCCGTTTGACGTGGTGCTAGGCGATCCCTCGTTCCACAAAAACAAAGCTCTAATGTGCTTTGAATAAAGGCACTTGATACTCCGAAAGGGACATCGTCGCTTTGCACTGATTCCGAGTACAAAATTGTCACGGACTCGACTCAAAGTCCATGCCAGCTTGTTTGCAATGCAAGTCAAGAGACGTATTCGACAAGGTTGTCCATACTTCTTAGCTCAGCTATAGAAAGTGGTGGACGACGTGAAGGAAGACACGCCACAAGAGATAAAATCCCTATTGGCGGAGTTCTCGGATGTATTCCAAGACCCACCGGCTGGGCTTCCACCAGAAAAACATATGGACGACACGATTTTGCTGCAATCGGAGGCGACTCCTCCGTTTAAACCCATTTATTGCCTTTGTCTGGCAAAAAGGTGAGAGGCCAAACGCCAAATCAAAGAGTACATTACAAAAGGATGGATCGAGCCAAGAAGCTCACCGTACGGTACGCTGATCCTCTTTGTGAACAAAAAGGACGGTGGTTCACACATGTGCGTGGATTACCGGGCATTGAACAAGCTGACGGTGAAAAATCGATTCCCTTTATTGCGGATTTAGGGCCTTTTTGACCAACTCCAAGGGGCAAAGGTATTTTTTTCCTTGGATTTGTCTCAAGGGAACCATCAAATCCGCATCACGGAAGATAACGTACCCAAAACCGCGTTTCTAACGTACATGGGACACCATCTTTTTTAGTGTTATGCTTTGGGCTAACAAATTCCCCCGCAACCTTCCAAGGAGATATGAACCGAATGTTTACCAAGCAACTCAGACAGTTTGTCTTGGTTTACCTGGACGACATCATGGTTTTCTCCAAATCAATGGAAGAGCACATAGAATATCTATGCGAAGTTCTCGCGATTCTTCGAGAATAGAAGTTCTATGCAAAAGTGAGCGAGTGCAAGTTTGCAAAAGACGAGCTCGAATACCTTGGACACATCATCAGCAAGGATGGCATCCCTTTCAACCCACGAAAAGGTCCAAGCCATTGTGGACTGGCCACGCCCCAAAAGAATTCGGCAGATTTGGTCTTTCCTCGGCCTTGCAATCTACTTTTGATGGTTTATGCAAGGGTATTCAACCTTGGTTGCACCACTAACCAGGCTCACGCGAAAAGACATGCATTGGGAATGGACATTCGATTACAAGAACGCTTTTTTCAAAGTCAAACAGCATCTATCCACGGCGCCCGTCCTAGCTCTTCCGGATCCATCGCAACCGTGGGAGGTTAAATGTGATGCGTCGGTAGTAGGACTCAGAGCCGTCCTCATGGAGAACGGTCACCCAGTTGCGTATGAGAGCCGGAGGCTCATCCCCACGGAAACGCGGTACAAGAGTGGGGATCAAGAGCTCCTTGCGATAGTACACGCTTTCAAAATGTGGCGTTGCTACCTCGAGGGTGCTGAACGGGGTGTGACGGCCGTGACCACCCATAATCTGTTGTTGTTTTTCCAAATGTAACCGAAATTGTCAAGACAACATGCGCGTTGTAGCGAATACATAAGCCCATTCTTGTTCACATGAGAATATCGGCCAAGACGCATCAATGTGGCTGATCCACTAAGCCGAAAGCTTGTGGAAAACAAAGCAAGCACCAAGGTTGGTGGGTGTTTCATGGCCATTGTAACAGCAACAGTACCATCACCAGATCCCCCTGTACCTTTGCGGCAACCACCACGAGAGATAATCCATTACAACGGTTTTGTAAACAGGGTGCAGACGGGATAATCTGTGGATTCTTGGTTTCAAGACTCTCAAAATCTGGACAAGTACGGCTTTGTGGAGGCCGCAAGAATCTTCTGGCACGGAGAACAAGTTGTTATGACAAACTCGGGAGACCTTCGAGCAAAGATTATCTCCTAGTTCCACGACCCGCTGGTCGCAGGTCATGTGGAACCCCAGAAGACCGGGACAGGCACTCTCGAATCACTATTGGTGGCCAAGATGGAGTATCGATGTCCGTAAGTATTGCATGACATGCGACCCATGTCTTCGGAATAAGGCTAGTAACAAGAAGCCTGCTAGACTCCTCCAACAGCTTCCCATTCCTGGCACTCCATGGAAGTGCGTCAGCATGGACTTCATTACTGGTCTTCTAGACACGACCCGTGGCCACGATGCAATACTGGTGGTTGTGGATCTTTTGACGAAGATGACACACTTCATTCCTACAACCACTAACGTGAATGCATAGGAGACCGCTCGTCTCTTCTTTGAGGGTATCGTAAAGTACCACGACTTGCCGTTGCGTACTATCTCCGATCGAGATCAAAAATTTGCTAGTAAGTTATGGATAAAGATGCACGAGTATTTGGGCAGTGAGTCGCAAATGTCGACAGCATTTCACCCTCAAACTGACAAACAAGTAGAGCGCATGAATCGTACTTGGGAGCAGATGTGTCGCATGTACGTGGACCCTGTCATGCATGATTGGGACACGTTTCTAGCATCGACAGAGTTTGCGGTGAACAACTTGGTGAACGAATCCACACAGTTCACACCGTTCCTATTGAATAGTGGTCGGCATCTAGTGGTACCCTCTTCATTGGTGAAGAGTGGGAGTCAGAATGGCAGGTTCCTTCCGTTCAAGCCTTTGTGAAGCGCATCAAGTCCTTGTTACAGGACATGAAGGATCACCTTCAAGCAACTCGGCAGCGACTAAAGGCATATGCCGACAAAGGTCACCGGGAGGTCTCGTCCAGCTGGCCGGCAGCGAGCTGGCCGACGGCTAGTGAAATGGTGGCCGCTGGCCGAAGGTTTTTAGTGCTAAGCAACACTTTGTTTTCGGTAACAAAGTGTTGCTTAGCACTAAAAACCTTCGGCTCAGGTCGCCAGGGTTAAGAAAACTTCTACCGATGTGGATTGGGCCGTTTCCCATTGTGGCACGCATCGGGCCAGTGGCATACCGATTGCTGCTTTCGCCGATTATGAAGATACATGACGTGTTTTATGTGAGCCTGCTAGCTCCATACATGGCAGACGGAATCGTTCAACCATCGCCAACAGTCCTTGCTGCCAACGACCAATACGAGGTCGTTGGCCTACTCTAGCACCGAGAGCGTACTCTTCGGTCGCGCGTTGTTAGGGAGTACCTCGTTCATTGGGCCAGTTGTGGACCTAAACATAACTCATGGGATCCCGAATCTGGATTTCCCATAGAGGTGGTCAACAAGAACTGGACCCAACTTGCACCTTGCATAGGTCGACGGGTGGCAGGAGGTACCACCTGAATACAAAAAAAGTGAACAACATTCCCACCAGGCAGCATTCATGGACAGCAACCATAGGAAGTTGTGAACACCCAACATGGTTGTCGCGTGGACGCCCCTGCCTAAAGGGAGGAGGCCGCTAGCCATGCTGACCTACAAGCTGCAGCTTATGTCCAAGTACCATGCACATGTTCATGTTTAGCTGGTGATTGAAATTACTAACTTTCTTTCACAATGTTGATCACTCAATAACTGAAAATCATGCTTGTTCTAGAATTGAGACAGATCATAAAAAGTGGGGAGGAATGTAGCGGGAGGGCTGGTTCGGCCCTCTCTCTTTAGTGAAGCAAGGGGTGGTTGCGCACCACCCCTTGCATCAGCGAGGGCTGGCCGGCCGGCCAGACGACTGGCGGCCGGCCAAGCAACCGGCCGGCCACCGGCCGGCCAGCCGCCAGTCGCCAATCGCGGCCTCAGCCTGATCGGTGGCTGAGGGGCCACGAGGGCCTCGAGGGCGAGGCCTCATGGCCTTGTGCCCTTGCCCCCGCTCACCCTCCTTGAAAGCGAGCGAGCGAGGACGAGGGAGGGGGACGAGGGACAAGAGGTGAGAGAAACAGGCACGAAATCGCGAGCGTGGCTCGCACGCGACAATTTCGCACCAGAACGTCAAAACATAAATCGAAGTTTGTTTGCGATGAACTTTGACATAAAATAACAAAATAACTCATGTGAACACACGAGTTTGAGGGAAAGACCCCCAATTTGGGTCCCACAATGAGGGATAGGGTTAAAAACGGAAATGGGCCTCCGCAGACTAAAAAAAATCGAGTCTCCCTACTCTGGGTCGTTGATGACGATTGCCCCTCAGTCTTACGAAGGGGGTACACCCCTGACGCGGACTGAGAACGCCATTCGACAAACTCCGACGATGACTTCAGAGCAGGAGGTGGAGGTTCAACTCGTTACAGACTTTGTTCGCTGTTTGATCAAGGTTTTGGGTCTTTTTATTCACAAAGGACGGATCACCATGGATCTGAAAGAAGTGACTTCAGTCATTGATTGGCCGACGCCAACCAACGTTTGAGACGCTCAATTTTCCTCGACTTCTGTAGTTATGATGGGATTTTTGTACGGGATTATGCCCGAGTGTCAGCGCCTTTCTCTGACCTCATTAAAAAATGTAACGAGTGGCTGTGGGGGGACATGAGAGAAGAAGTGGTTACCACATTGCGGAACGCTCTGATCTCGGCGCCAACCCTACAATTAGCGGATCCAACGGTCGACTACGTCATGGCTACCGACGCGTCACACCGAGCCATCGGCACGATCCTCCTACAAGACCATGGCAACGGCAAGCAACCAGTCGCCTACATGTCTCTAAAACTACAAGGACCAGAACTCAACTACGCTGTAGACAAGAAAGAAATGCTGGTGGTTGTACATACATTCAAGACATGGTGGTGTTACCTAGAGTTCTGCTTATGTATCATGCATACTGAGCACAATACGTCAATGCATTTGAAAACACAGCCGTACCATAGTGGATGTCAAACCCAATGGTATCGAGTGTTGTCTGGAGAAATCAATCGAGCGGACGCACTCATCAGCGTACCACATGAATTGGGGTTCAACTACGATATAGAGTGCCGTCTGGAGAAATCAATCGAGCGGACTCACTCATCACTGTACCACATTTCATGGCTGAGGTTGCAATGCTATAGCTAGAGCGAGACCCCTATCTCGAGTGGCTGTTTACACGAGGCTACAACCAGCACGACAGATACCACAAGGCAAAACCCTCGCACGACATACCCTATTGGCGACGGTGATTCACTCGCCAGGTGGTCGTTCCCCAGAATGACAAATTTTTCCATACGTTACTCAAAGAATGCCACGACACCAGTCCAGGTGGACACTTTATGGAAGACAAGACACTGAAGAAGATGGCAAAAAGCTACTTGTGGGAGAATTCTATACATCCTACGACACATGTCTTTGACTAAAATCCCATCCCACACAACCACCCGGACTTCTCCAACCGCTTCTTCTTCTGACGGAACCGTAGGCTGACATCTCCATGGACTTTGTCACGGGACTACCGGTCACACCTGAGGGATATGATGTGGTCTTTGTGGTTGTCAATATATCTTCCAACATGTCCCATTTTATCCTGATGATGACCACCGTCACCACCGAGGGGACAACTTGGCTGTTTTTAAACAACACAGTATGGCTATATGGTGTGCTGAGAACCATCATGAGCAACCCATATGGGCGATTCTCCAGCCAGTTTTGGGGTAAACTAATCATTCGCTACGGCAATATAATTGAATTTTCAACGGCGTTTCATCGTCAAACCGACGGTCAAACCGAGCAAACCAATCATACGTTTGAACAGCATCGTCGAACACTATGCAAACCTCACGGGATGGATTGGGCACACAAACTCTTGAACGTCGAAATCGCATATCATGCGGTAGGTTTCACCAAAACGGATCAGACTCTGTTTGAAGTGGTGTATGGCAAACTTCATGCCACACGAGTCAGACTACAAAGTCGGAACAACATTCCCACGGACGACGTTCAACGCCGAGACTTCTCCACCACGTGGGAGGAAACAAGGAGATCCTCACGAAGACATAAGGAGCGATGAAATGCGCAGTTGACCGATATCGCAACAACGATGTTTTCACCGTTGGATACAAAGTCCATTGTAGCTTGGCCAACATCAAACTCCACGCAGCCGATTGTTTGAAGCTCAAACCCCATTAGTTGAGATCAAGCGCATGCAAGCACTCGTGGTCGCATGTCTCAAGTTCCTCGACACTATGCAAGTTCACCAGTTGTTCCATGTCCTGAGACTCAAGTACTACCTAGGTCCCAGAGAGAACTTCCCCGATAGGGATATCCCCCCCCTCCTCCTCCAATTCAAGTGGACAAGGACACAGAGTACGTCATTGAGGACATCTTCAACTATCGACGAATTGGAAAAACAGCAAAACACATTGTCATATGGCATGGCTACGATGTTGCGCATAACACCTGTGAACCTTAGGACAACCTCCAACATGTCGATCACCTTATTGACGGCTAACACCGCCGGACCACAACGGCGTGCACGCCGGGACGTTGCGACGAAAAGAGGGGAGGACGTGTTACGTAACAGGCGTACACGAGTCCCTAATTTCTCCGGGTGGGCAATTTTGTTCTTAAACAAGTAGCCCATTGCGTCACGAGACCTCGGTATGCACTTCTACGGTCGAGGGAACAACGGCCAACTGCACTCACCTCCAGTGAACCTTCACGGCCCTTCTAACAATGATCACGAAACTACGAGAGAAGCATCATGAACCTTCAGTGGACTTCTCGACGCAAGGAGAAGAATCTGGATTTATAGTGATGGATGTGGCATCTTCACCGTCGATTCTTGAAGATCCCCAATTTTCCCGCCGACCTTCTTTAATCCGACCATTCATGACGCGACTCTCTACGCGTCGCTTGACATTTGATCCAACAACCCCGACTATGTCTCCTTAGTAAGTCGGCACTTGTACATACATGTTCGATGATTTTGACAATTGTCCCCGAAGTACACTTACTACTAGTTATAAATTGCTCAAGTGTTCCAAATTCTAAATCGTGTTCTGCCTCGCAACTTCTCACTGATCACAATTTACGCTTTGTTTGGCATAACACCTTTATGGCGGCTGCTAATGTGGACTTCATTGCACGTTTGTGTTCAATGGGTGCCAATGAGCATCTTCAGCATTGCCTTCAGAGCTTGGGCCACTCGAGCGTATAATGCCTTGTGATTTGTGCACCATCTAGAGTCCATGTCACCTAGTCCACGGTGTACGCCAGCAAAAGGGAGGTGTGTCTCCCATAAGAGAACGGGAAGGCAGGAAAGTGGTGGATAGATAAAAAAACTTCGACCTAATTGTGTGGACTGACTTTAAGCAATTCTAGTTTTAGCTTGGTGAGTTGAAGGGCCATTTTGCCATGGTTTATGATAGACTACTCATTAAGAGAAAAGAACTTCAAGGAGATTTTGCACGTCATGAAAGGTCTTTAATCAATAAATAATCTCTAAATGTGTTTTCTTACTCTTGAACTTGCCTCCTGACTTCGATGTCACGTTATGGTGCAAGAACGTGTATAAACCAAGGAATTGTTGTTGAGTGGTAAAAAAAGATTAGAATAGTTTTTTGGGTGAATAATAGTTGGCTATGAATTATGATTTTTCGGAATCAAGGGAATTTTGGCGTCGAGTTTGTTTTGTTCTGTAAAGCATTTTAGCCCAATTGATTGCCGGGGTCCTCCCAAAGTCTCATTCCACCGATGCCTTGTGAGCAAAAACGTGTTCGCTGGACTCCGTGTCAACTCCCGCGTCTGGATTGTGACCTGGTCAAATTGACAGGCCTCCCCTTTGGCGTAGTGATGGCAAATTCCCTTTCAAAATGTCGGCTAGAACACGATACTTACTTGATCAAACTCTTTTCCCACACTGTTTCGATTTGTGTTTCCCGAACCTGGAAAGGAGGCCACAAATTCTCTAGTGTTTAAAACTGTGCTTCCGCGGTCCGCTCATCAAGTGCGGGTCGAAGGGCTATCCGGGCCGCCGCCGACATATGGACATAGAAAGGGACAGACTGGAAGGGAAGGGAAAGGCATCCCCGTCGCGTCGCCCTCCAGCCACCGCCACAGAAGGCAACGAAAGCCACCTCCCCCTCGCCTCTCCGCCCCCACCCTTCCCCCGCCCACACCGCCCTCTTCCCTCCTCCTCCTTCACTTTGCTGCCTCCTCCCCACGCATAGCACCCCCGACCTCGTGCCCCCCTTCCCCCGTCCTACCTCCCCCAGATCGCGCTTCGCCAAAGGCAGGCTGGCGCCGTAGTTGTCAGGTCAAGGAGTGACGCTGGCGCCTTGCAAGGGTGGGCTTCAAAAGCCTTTTGCTTCCATCACCTTATTCTCACGCGGGAGATCCTCCCTTCTCCTTCGGCACAGCACACGCCTTTGTCTCGGCCGGCTTGGCATTGCGGTGTCAGCGGCTGGCCGAGGCGCGGGCAGCCGCTCAGTCCCCGACATCTCTGCGCCTTGTCCATCCTCTCGCAGCCTACCCACCGACAAAGCGCACACGGCTCTGAACAACCTTTCCGTCGGTTTCTTTCCAGATGGCAGCGGTGCTACTTCACCCGCTGCTACTAAATCTATTTCACCGATGAGGTGCTGTTGAAATATGGCTCAGTCGGAGGACAGGGCAAGGTATTGTAACTGTTTCAGAATCTGAGGTTGAGGTTGGGTTTGAGGTTGAAGTGGAGGCCGGAAGACCGAGGCCGCGGGCCGGGAACAGAGGGAGACAAGAGGATCTCTTGTGATGTGCTGTGCAGACAAGGGCAGTTAACGATGGCGCACCATCACTCACCTGTAGGCATGATGGTGCTGCTGCTGCTGGCCGCTTGCGCCACGGTCGCGGAGTCTTCCTGGGCGGAAGGTGCAAACGGGGCTGGGTGGAGAGAAAGGGTGAGGGAGAGCGGGGGAGAGAGGGAGGGAGAGAGCGCGGGAGAGGGCGAGGGAGAGGGCGAGGGAGAGGGCAAGGGAGAGAGCGAGGGAGAGAGTGAGGGAGAGAGCAAGGGAGAG
>SZWC01003994.1:19730-73657 GCA_023375785.1 Penium margaritaceum | reverse complement strand
GGGGGGGGGGGCGGGGGGATAGAGGCCTTTCACCCAACAGGTTTATTACTCGGCTTGCCCAACCCTCCACTGAACGACCTTGCACATCCTCACACCCTAACACAACATTCGACGCTCTTTCACAACCTTACACATCCCTACACTCCCTTACATGCCTTTCCACAGCCTTACACACCCTTACACGCCCCGACATGGCCTTCCATGCCCTTACACACCCTGGCACACCCTTACACATACCTTCACAGCATTTAACAGCCTCACACGCCATTGCACGCCCCTACACTCCCTTACGCGACCATGCAAGACCTTACACACCTTGAGAGAGAAATGGGGCCATGATCAATGTGTGAGATTGCCTTTAGAGCCTTTGGTGTTATGGAGTAGGCATCTTAGCACTTCTCAGTTTGGTGTCGAATACACCTCGCAGCTTTCCATCACAAAAAATACCATGGTTGTGTATTTTACACGTCAAAAGTCAAATTGATATACGATACACAATGGTTTGAACAAAACGAGCATCACAAGGGCTATGTTGGATTCTTCACGTGGACGCATCACACCACATGTGCTCAATTATGAGTGTTTCTAGAGTAACGTATGCTCCAAAAACCCTCTCGGCCGTACGAACGGCTTAAGAGGGGGTTCATAAAGTTCTCGTTTAGGAACAACAAGGTGGTTCATTTTCTATTGGGATTTTGTATGTACCATGGCTGAGAACTAAAACACTATCGGGGTCACATTTGGAATTTGAGGTAGGGTTTAATTTCGCACATATGAATAGTTGGTGCAGCATACGTCATGGTTGTACTAAGTTTTTAGGGGGCACACACGTCGTGACTTGTACAACACACCGCTTTCATCAATTAGAGCTCATCTGCATGCCCATACACACCTATTTGCATGCTTAGGTGCAAGCTATTTTCTTATCCTTCATCAACGCTTAGCTCACATTGAACCGTCTTCCCTTCGAAACCTCAAATCATCACATCTCGCTAATGGCCTCAATCTTGAGATGATAAAAAGCAGCATAGATCAAACTCATGTTTTGCCTACATAAGCACGAAATTGACAAAGCAACTGTTTCCCCATCATTATCACATATCCATGGCCCCCATTTAATTGGTCCACACTGACATTTGGACTCCATGCCATGAGTATCCACAGTCAGTAATTGAAGGTGCAAGATATTTGTTGGTTCTGATCAATGACTATACATCGATGACATTGTGCTTCTTGAAGGAAGAGAAGTGGCATGCAGCTGTTACAACATGTACTTGGCTACCCCGAGCACATTGTGAATGTGGACAATCATTTTTCATCCTTCGTAGCAATGAAGGGGGAGAATTTACACGTTGAGAGCTGATTTTTTTTTATGAGTCAATGTATTAAATATAGGATGTCCACGCACATCCTAGAAGAATGGAGTTACAAAATGTTGGCTCTGATTGCTTCCTGAAGTAGTTAAAAGCATCATGATTTCATCAGGGGTTCAATTTAGTTTATGGGATGAGGCATTGAAGTGTTTTTTTTTGTTGTTGTAGAAAACCAAGATCATCGTAGTCACACATAGTTTGCTGTGACTCCATGGAAGTTATGGCACAACAAGAAAGATGATCTAACACTAGCCTAAGTATGGCACAATATCAAATGCTTTTTGTGCACTCCATGTGATAAGAGTGGAAAGCTTGATGAAGAAAGATGCTTGGGTATCTTTATTGGGCCAAGTACGATATCGAAGGCATGGCGGTGCAATGATATTGAGTTGGATTGTTCAGTCACGTCGTATGGAGTTGTACAAGTAGTGGTTTGTGTCACAATACTACACCAAAAAGGAAGGAGGTGCCTTCTTGCACACCCATCAAGTCAAAAGTACTCGACCCTAACCTGAGCCATTGACTTCACCACAAGGCATTGGCAACATTATGGTCATGACAGTTTCTTCTATCTTTTTCATCCCCGTACATCACACTATTCTCCTCTCTCATTAGCCTTCATTGGAAGACATCTTGATTGGGAGGAGAGTACATGCCATAACCCTAGCCACTACACGAGCTTCATCAACACAATCACCAGCATCAGCACCATCAGCACCATGAACATCATCAACACCATCAGCTCCGCCTTCACCTCCAACTTGTGTCCACTCTACTGCATTTGCAGGAGAACCTCCACCCTCTCCCTTGACATGATGATCAAGTGATCAAGGACTTATTTCACCAATCATGTGATTGATGTTAGAAAATTAAGAGAAGGCAAGGGAACCTGAAGTAGTTGAGATAGTTGGCACTCAAGGGGAGGAGTACCGGAGGAGAAGTAGACTCAGAGTTGTAAACAGAGAATCCTTCAAAGGCATGTGTCACGAGGTCAACAATGTACTTGGCCTTCTACCACCGTCATGGGTTACAATGAGTTAGGAAGAGGGGGTTGAGGGTTCACTAAACACTTTGGGTCGTATGAAATCACCGTTTGTTCCTCTGTGGTATATGGAGGCAATGACATATCTAGATGCACACTTATGGAAAAAGGCCATTCACTAGGATTTGGACGAGATTTATGCATGTGATATGGAGGAGAAAGTAAACTTACCACGTGGATGGAAAACAGTCAGGGAAATGTGCATGTTTGCAACAAGTATTACAATGACAACACTATTCATAAACATAAGGCACGTCTTAATGAAAATGGATATTCTTGTTGAGATTTTCCAATTTCAGAAGCCAAGCTCTTGTTGACAATTTCTAAAATTGTTATAGAAAATCATGTACGGAATTGTTTCCCAGGTGTGAAGTTCATGTCCTCACAAGACAAGAATTCTTCTCATTGCGCGCCTATAATCCATAAAGCTGCAAATGACAAGTTAGTTTCCTAGTGACCCTTCATCTTCCAAGAAATCCTTCAACTGGCTTCGAAGGTCATACAACCACCCGGGTGGTTATGTAACCACCTTAGTGGTTATGGAATCAATCAAGGGGTTAGACAACCATCCAGGTGCATTTGCAACTCCCAATAACCTCTCAGCTAAAATCATCCAAGGAGACCTACGTTAGGACTACTTAAAGGCCATCAAGTCACTCAATCCTCCATGCCTTCAGTTCTCAACACAAGTAGCCAACCATGCCTGAGGTTCCTCAGTGAGGAAGGCATCTAGGGTGGTCATCCTGTGGTCCAGCAACATCCATAACCTGACTACAGCACTTCGTGTGATGCTCAACTTGAATAGCTACAATTGGAAGTTCATTAGGGAATACAGGCCCATGCCAAAGCGAACATGAGCTCTATGTGTGAGTGCAATGTAAAATGGCAAAAATTTGGTGAAGTCTGGAATGCATAACATGAAAGAACAAGGAGAGTTTACAAATGAGCCCCTAGCGGGCTTATGCAGGGGCCCCGGCAGTTAGCCGCACCAAACCCCGCTGAACCCAAACGATTCAGCGAGGAGAAAACACTGCATACACCACAAGAACAACAAAGGTGGTCTCCTCGAGGCACGAGAACAACTCTCCGAGTGCCTGGGTTTCGACCACCGAGAAAACATGAGCAGTGCTAGAAAAACTCTAAATCAGTGTCCAAACATCCAAAACGGCTTTCCAAACATCAAAAGCCCTTCTATAACCATGGGGTCTCCTTGTCGCACCGGTACAGTCCACCAGGTGCGCGGGTCTCAACCCACAAAAAAAACTCTCCTACCGCCCTACAAGCCCATAGGGCTGTCGGAACGCATCGACCGCGTCTTGCCGGCGCTGTCGTAGGTGCTGGAGAAGTCTTGGTATAGTCGAGAGGCCCGTCGTGTCGCCACGCCCTCCTCTACCATATATCACCGAGGGTATATGGATAATCCATCAGTGTCAGTCGTGACGGGTGGAAGCCACATAAACCGACACTCCCCCTGGCTCACATAGCCTTCCACACCAGAACAAATGAACGAAGGCATGGAACAACAACGTATGCCAAACCAGAATCTGCACCAGACAACCATACACACTCTCTCTCTCTCTCTCTCTCTCTCTCTCTCTCTNGTGACGGGTGGAAGCCACATAAACCGACACTCCCCCTGGCTCACATAGCCTTCCACACCAGAACAAATGAACGAAGGCATGGAACAACAACGTATGCCAAACCAGAATCTGCACCAGACAACCATACACACTCTCTCTCTCTCTCTCTCTCTCTCTCTCTCTCTCTCTCTCTCTCTCTCACACACACACACACACACACACACACCTGCTACCCATCTAAGGTCTCCGTAGACATTGGTACATCCCACCAAGTGTCTGGGTCTTGACCATGAGAGGAGTTATGCACACGCACACAAACCAGTATAATGCACATCATACACATGTCAGACGACAAGAGGGTCTCCTCGTGACACTAGCGGTACTAGTGCCCGGGTCTCGACCACTATGAGCAATCCAACAGGTGTCCGTATGCCGGCCACAATAGCATCATCAACCAAAACACAGGATCATGGGGGGAAGCTCCTCGTAAGACGGGTGCAAGTCACCACTTGTCCGGGTCTCAACCACCATGAACAATCCAACTCGTATGCACATCCCACACGTAGTATAGCCGCACACCAAGACACACGATCACATGGTCTCCTCATGACACTGGTACAACCCACAAAGTGTCCGGGTCTCGACCAGTAGAGTGCCACCATCCACATGTAGCTGTGCAGGCACGTTGCATGAGCCACACACCGGCTGCTATAGTATTCTCATAGCAGAGCATAGACCCCTCGCCATGCATCTCCCATGACATTGTGACAGGTCAAGGTCCACATAACACTCCCTCTAGGAAGATGAACCTGTCGGCAATGTCCTCAATAGAGATGCTGATGCCGCAACTAAACAGATCCAGGGCAATGAATCATGTGGTCTCTCCATCATGAAGAGATAGCTCCTCCTGTCATGTACGAGCCGGCTCCTAGCCTCAAAGACAAAGTGGTGTACGCGGCTATGACTCCTCACGTTGCTGCTGTATCACCTGGAGTGTACCAGTCCTCGCGTGACTGCCAATGGTCCCAACTCAAAGTCTCTCCTCTCTCTACTCTACAATTATGCATCTGTGTACGCCAGAGGAAAGGGAATGGGAGAGCAGCACGCGAGCGTGGATGAAGCGGCGGAGCTGGCCTCCAAGGCGGGATAGAGCACCCTGAGGCATAGGGGTGTACCGCTTAAAGCCGAGGGCTCAAGCTACGAACCAAATCACCACTCATGGACGAAGGTGACAATGGAGCATCTGAGTTGGGTGGATGAAGGTGCGTGATGGTAGCAGCAGAAGGAGGAGCGATGACGGAGTTGACACAAACCAAGATGGCGGAAAATGAAGGCACGCTCAGCTCTCCTTTGGTAATGTCTCCCTCAAATGTCATACTCAGAGCTGCTACAGGGTCCTCTCTGAGTATCGGTGTGTGAGATCCTGGTAGTGGAAAGTTCTTGCCAATAGTACTAGTGCTCCCCTCCTCAAAGAATTTCTCACGCACTGTAATCACCTCCCGTTGTAGCATCACTACATGCTCCTGCAGGTCATCGTAATCTCCATCGGACATGTGGAGGTGGCCCATGTCTGCCTCGTGTAGGATAAACTGTGCCTCACTAGACAGTACACATACAGACTGTAGAACTCGTAAGTGCATCTCCATCTACATCTCTGTTGCTGAAGATGATGGAGTCGGTGTTGCTGCATCCACTTGTGAGTCAACCAAACTTGAAATGTGTTGAGACGCTAGAGCATTGGATGTAGGTGCAAGTGTCACATCCACACCACAGCTTGTGTTTGTCATACAAGGAGGAATGAGCGGTTGCATACCAAGAGAAAAGGAGAAGGAGTCATCAAAATCCGTGGAGCATGTAGAAATGTTGTCCGTGCAGGTACTGCCACTCTCAGCGTTGATGTGATCAGTAAGGTCACCGTTAGGTGAACACGAGAGGGTAGAACTCAGCTCCTACTGGCCAGGTGACTCCATCCGCTTGTACGAATCTGCTCCACTATCCTTGACTCCCACTGTAGTGGACACAAGTGTGTAGGACTCCGGCTCAATAATACCGGACAAGGCAACCAGCAAGCGTAGCTGGCGCTCACGTACCATCTCGTCTGCAAGGCTAGTCACTGCCACCTACTCTATAATGGAGTGAGGACCACCATTTGACTCCGTCATGTGTGTCGCTGCTCTGTAGTGTGTACAGGAACCCGTAGACTATGGGAACATGGGCGACTCCTCACGCTGAAGTTGGTCCTCAGGTAGCGCGGATGACATGGTGAAGCACGTTATGTCTGTTGTAGCACATGTCCCAGTGAAATCTCTTTGAACTATTACTCTCAAGAATGTTTGAACCTTTAAGAGACCAGTCGGTTGACTCTGCTCATGCACTGGGACCGCTGTCGGGTTGGAGTGAGCCTCGTGTGCCAATGCCCCAGGTAGTTCATATGGGGCATCCCAATCCGCACGATGTTCATGTGCCACCACCGAGCCCCTACACGGCAGAGTGGCGAGTGGGACATCCCAGGCACGCAGGACGAAAAATCCTCCGGATGCAACCTGCTGTTGCAAAACGTCTGCCTCCTGCCCTAGCGTAGATTTTGACCTTGATGACATGCACGTCTCAAGCACTGCAACCACCGCCGGACTGGTATGAGCCAGCTGCACATACTCTCCAAAAAGTCCGACAGACGCATTCTGATTCATACGGGACTCCTATGCCACCACTGGGCCTCCACCGGTTGGAGCTGCGAGTGGCAACACCCAAGGACGACGTGCATGCGCTCCTCTTGATGTAACCTGATGATGGAGAAGATCTGGATCTAGCCCAGACGTGGAAGTCAAGCTCATCCACACGCAAGTCTCCACCATGAACGCCATGTCGGGATCAGACTCCACGTCATGTGATGTTGCCGTATTGTCTGAATCTGCCTGAGCGGACGCTCGGGCACCACAGCCCAGCGCGAGTACGGATCCTGCCGCTACGGTCACATTAGGCAATGTACGGTGACCACACTCCCCCTCTATGGGTACAACAACGCAAGCCAAGGAGGTGGAGGATGCATGAGAAACGGTGCGCGCATGGTGTGCAGAGCGCTGAGGCCAACGCCGTGGGGACACAAGAATGGAACAAGTAGATGACGGCATGTCCTCGCAAGATGGTGTCATGGTCGCAGGAGAGTGGAGGATCAAAAGGATGGTGGCTGCCTGGGACTGGCCGTCAGGTAGAGCTGAAGGGAAACCATCGGATGATTAATGAAAAGAGGGTGAAGGAGAAGTCATCAAAGAGGCCGTCGATGGACTACTAGCAGAAGCACACTCGGTGACGACGAGGTCACAAAGGCGCTGCACCATCTGTCTCAAGCCGTGAATCTCGGCGAATATGGTTGCCAGAGGTCCAGATAGGGGATCTACCAATGCTGGCAGATCCATGTTTTATGGAGGACTTCGGCACGGGCAAGGTTGAAGCCAAGGTGGATTCCAACCGCGAGGGCGCGTCCAACAACGATGCCAGCCATGATGCCCATTACCACAATAATAGTAGGAGAGCATGCAAGGCGTTGGTGCAAATGTCTGCACACTCATCTTGTGCGCCGGACGATGGATAGGTACCAAGGGAACCTACTCCTGGCGGTAAACACCAAGCTGCGGGAGAGGATGAGACGAGTGGGTATTGTCACCTTCGGACGTCACGCCGTCGGGGTCAGCAAACGTGACCAGATGGGATAGGCTGCACTACCACATGATGCTTGGAGAATGGAGTCTGACTAGCTCCGGCTACTAGTGCTTCTACCACTAGTGGAGTGAAGGTTGCTGTAGGAACAAAAGGGGTGGCAGCTGCAGGTGTGGCTACTGCTCCAAGTGATAGATGACCCAGATCTTAGACATGCACAGAATCGAATCTGCCGTCGATCCTACAGAGTGAACTACGTGCACCAATCCACGGGCCCCAAGGAGACGCCGGTCCACGATGCGTATCAAACCGAAGATTGCCACCAACAATACAATATGATGTCGATTGGGAAGGTAAAAGTGCAAGCGCTGGTGCAATTGCAATTGCTGCTGCTACGGAAACTATTGTTGTTGCTGTTGTTGCTAGTGTCGGTGACATGGGCTATTCCATGGCCCCAAAAGATATGTTTCTATTTTTTTCTCGCCCTCATCCTCCCTTTTTTTCTCTTTTTTTCTTCTCTATGCTCACCCCGGGTTTGACCGTCACCCGTTTCTGGATTGCCCCTTAGAAAGTGGGTAGGTCAGGATTTGGGGTGGGGGGGAATAAAAAAGCAAGGAGGGGGAAGTTTTAGGTCGCCCCCCCTTGCTCCTTTCTTGCTCACTAAAAAAAGAGACGAGCGAGCAAGTGAGCGAGTGAGCAAGTGAGTGGGAACGGGGGGGGTCCGCCCCTCCCTCCGTCCGTCGGCCGACGAGGCCGGCAAAGCCGACGGGCGCCTCCGAGGTGCCCCTCAAAGGGGGCTCTACAGGGCCCTCCGAGAGCCCCCTCAAGAGGAGCGGGGAGGGCTCAAATGGTCAATAGGCCCCCTCCGTGGGGCCCCTTTGTGGAGCCTCAAGGGGATCCCTGCGAGGGGAACCCTCGGATGAGGGTTGCGAGGCCCTCCTATAGCAGTAGCTGCAGCGGCGGGTGCAACTACTGTGGTTGCTATCGCTCTTGTTGCTTATGCTTTTGCTGTGACTACTACCACTGTGTGCAGTAGCAGCAGCTGTTGCTTCTTGCTACTGCTTCCACTACTACTACTACTACTACTACATCCGCTACTGCTGTTTCTAGTGCTACTCTACGCAGCAGCACTTGATGTTACTTGCTACTAACCCGCTATTATTTGCTATTGTTGCCGATTCTACTACTGCTACACGCTACTACTGATGTCATTGTTGCTGCACATTGTTGCTACTAGCGCGGTTACTACAATGGCTGCTACTACTGTTGCTATGTGTTGCTACTACTACTGTTGCTATGTGTTGCTACTACTACTGTTGCTAATGTTGCCGCTGCTATAGCGGCTGATGTGCTGTTGTAGCGGCTGATGCGCTGCTGTAGCTGCGTTTGTTGCTGTTGCAGTGCGACACAGTGGCTGTCGCTATTGCGACTACTGCTGCCTATGCAGCAGCTATGAATGCTAGCAATGGCCGTTGCTGCTACTACTACAAGCACTGTTGCCATTGTTGTGAGTGGTTGCTCAACTGCCACTGCTCCTACTACGCGGCATTGCAGCTTCCGTGGCTAATGCTGCTACTCAGATTACCGCTGTCGTCTGTAATGTAGCTGTGCGTGGCTCACCGCCCTTGTGGCGTTCACATGTAGTCGCTTTGCGCTCCCTCACGCTACTGCCAGCGTGGCACCACATGGCGTGTTCTCTTTGCACTTTACCCACTGCCGCTGCTTCTGCTACTCACATGCCCCTCTGTGCTTTGATACCAAATTGGAAATTGATTAGGGCATACAGGCCCATGCAAAAGCAAACATGAGCTCTGTGTGTGAGTGCAATATGAAATGAAAAAAGTCTGGTTAAGTCTAGAACACATAACATGAAAGAACAAGGGGAGTTTACAAATGAGCCCCTAGCAGGCTTATATAGGGACGCCGGCAGCTAGCCGCACCGGGCCCGGTCACCCCTGTTGAACCCAAACGAGTCATCGGGGAGAACACACTACATACATCACAAGAACAACAAAGGTGGTCTACTGTAGGCGCCCGAACAGCTCTCCGAGTGCCCGGGTCTCGACCACCGAGAAAATGCAAGTAGTGCTAGAAAAACTTGAAATCAGCGTCCGGACATACTTGAAATCAGCGTCCGGACATCCAAAACGAAGTGATCATCGGAAGCCCTAGTGAAACCATCGGATCTCCTTGTCGCACCAGTACAATCCACTGAGTGCACGGGTATCAACCCACCGAGAAAACTCTCCTACCTCTCGACAAGCCCACAAGGCTACCAGAATGCATCGACTGCTTCTCGCTGGCACTGTCATAGATGCTGGAGAAGTCTCGATACAGTCTTGAGGCCAGTCGTGTCGTCACGCCCTCCTCTACCATATACCACTAACATGGGTATATGGATAATCCATAGGCGCCAGTAGTGACGGATGGAAGCCACAAAAACCAACAACACCTACCACTAGTTAGCGTCTAGTTTCAAGACTTAATATTAGAGTCGGCTATGTACATTAAGATCTTGTTTATGATTTTCCATGTTTCATGTATGTATGTTTTATATGTTTTTGGATAAAATAACAATGTGTAAAAAACATTGTGTCTTTGTGTGCTTTCATCCATGAATTTTCATGGGTGTAAGAGCACGGTAAGACCCTGTGACCAACAACAATCGATAGAAGGAATGCAAGCACCATGGATGAAGTGGAAGACTTCCAAAGTATACATGTGAAGGCATTCATGCAAGGAACGCGATAGGGTCAAGAGATTTAGTAGGTAGAATTCTCTCCACTCACGACATAGTATGCAGTGAAAATGGAATTATTGTGCCTAGAGTTTGAGGCTCAGGCTACCTAAATTCAGCATAAGTTCAATAATTAGATGTAGGAAGAAGATATGCAGAGGTAGTATACAAGTCTGTGATGTCAACAAACCAAAGAGAACCTGAGCAAAACAATGTAGCAAGCTCAGGAAATGGTCTCTAGGCTACAAAAAGAGGCTCAAACTCGCATTAATGATCTAATAAAACAGTAAGCACAAGCAACAGTCCCAAAAAATCCCAATCCAGTTTGAGCGGCTCATCCTATAGTAGCCCATCATGTAGTAACTCATATGGTAGCAGCACGACCTACAACAATCAACCCGTTCGTACCTCATAAATGAGTACAACCGTCGTCTCCAACTCCCTATTCTCTATACCTAGCTAGCATGCTCGTGATATCCAACACCTTGGAAGCAAACAAGATCAGAACACACAAATTCAATGACGAATATTTCTTCCACAATGCATTTAGCTTCAAGCAGTAACCCGTCCACACAATATGTGGTAGTTCTTCAACAGCTTTTCAAGATCCAGCCCTTGAGAGTCCATCATACCTCATCAAATAGTTCAACTACTACAATTCTATGGCATATTGAGTCCTCCTCAAGAATGTGGTATGATGAATCTTGCACCTCTTGGCATGTAAAAAGTATAAAAAAAAATCCTCGACTGCATAGCAGTACCTCGAGCAGTTGCTTCTCACCAAGGCCTCCACTCACAAATCTTCTCCTCACAAAAGTCTCCCACATCCACATTAGCCACCTCAATGGTACCAGTAACCTCTGAATCAATAGAGGAAAACATATCCATGACCGACTTGTTGTTATAGACTCACCTCTTTTTTATATCCCTCTTAGTGTCCAGCATTATGAATAATCTTGGAGACAAATGGAGAGATGTGAAGCGAATTATTCTTTACACTTAACCCCACCTCTTTGGTGAGAAATTTGTCTACACAATTCTGCTTTAATAGTTATTGGACAGCTGGAAATACACCAAGAGGAAGAACACGTCAATCTTGCTCACTCTGGCTCCAAGATGTCCTCACAAATAAGGGGAACCTTGTCGTCCACTGGCAGCTTGTCGCCATCATCTTTGTCATCATCCACTCTTAGCCAAAGAAGGATGTCACCATTGATTCTGTAGAGAGTGTCACCAAACACTACACCCCTCATCTCTAGCTCCCAAAAATCTAGGTGATGTCCTCTGATCAGGTGCAGATATTGCACTATAATGAGACACATTTGGAAAGATTGCAAGATGCGACAACTTCACCAGCAAAACGTACGCCACAACTGACCATCAAAGCCTGTGCAACAGCAAAAAGTAGTACCAGCCAAACAACAACAAGCTCTCCAAGTCACAATCAAGAATGAGCAGCATGATGAAAAATAGATGGACAAAAACAACCCCTTTAGTACTCAGGAGTATGGCTTCTCTTATTACGCCAACCCTGTGGCAGCTGAAAAGAAGTTGTTTCTACTTCAGCTCGATGTATTCTACTTGGATAGAAAAAGTCAAAAGCACATCACCTACGACACAACCACCTTGCACAACCTCTGACTGTACCCACTAATCTCCACTGTGATTGTGGATAAATTCTTGAGACTTCCTAGTATTTGGCATGTGGCACCTCTGCCAATGTCATTTCCAGGGGAAAGTTCATGATTAAAGGACCATATTTTAACATAAAATACATGGAGATTAATGTGAGCACAATCAAAAGAGAGCTTATTGCAAAGGGGCAAGAACACAACAAAAGCATGATCAAGCTTCAACTTTGCCCTACAATCAATCACAGTGGTTGTCAGCCTCTCACCATGAAAGTGAGCAATTTCATAACTTTGGCATCTTTTTCTTTTCCACATCAATGGTCAGAAGCTCCAGCAACTGCTTTCCAACAACCTTGTTGATGGCCCTACCATTTTCAAGAATGATCAAGGTATTCCTTGTGAACCTTCCATCAAGACAAAGCGGTGTGTTAATCCTTACCTCTAGACAAAAAAGCAGAAATCATAGACAAGCTACACCTCATTCACATGGATGTTTAGGTGCTTTTTGCCAAATCCTTAACCGGAAAAAATGTTATTTAGGTCTTTGTTGACGATACCACAAAGAATATTTGGACATATACACTCGTCAATCATGACACATTCCTCAAAACCTTCTACCAATGATTCCCACAATTGTAGCGCAAAGCTATGACAAAGCTACAGATTCTCAGCTCAAAGCATTCTGGCAAGTTCACTAGCAACAACCCCGTCGATCTACTCAAGGAGCACGGCGTAAAACAAAAAAAGTTAAAACCCCTTACTCTATAGCAGAACGTTGTGGCAAAAGTCTAGAATCGTTTGCTTGAGGAGATGTTGAAGGCAATGTTACTCTCAGCACAACACCCAAATTCTTGGTTGACACAAGTACTCCAATAAGCAATATGGGTCCAAAATTGACTACCAATAGCAAGTCTCCCAACAAGAACATCTCCATACGTAGCATGGAACAACAAAAATGCTGACATCAGCAGCCTCAACATGTTTGGCTGTATGGTACTCGAGCACATCCCTAAATAATGGTGCCATAAGCTGAACGACAAAGCTGAATGGGGAATCTACATCGGTCAAAGCACACCACAGAAGGCATGGATCTAGGACACCACAACCTGGCTGTACATCAACAGTTTCGATGACGTCTTCTAGACGAACATCACTTACAAGACGTGGACGGAGACAAAAACATGGACATCAGAGACAACTACTCAAGATGAACAATGGTTGCTGGCAAACATGGAGAATCACAAACTCTCCAAGAAAGAGTTACAGAAGTCGCATAATGAGAAAGTGAAGGCGGGAGAATTTTTCTTGATGAACAATGTCAGCCATCGCCTTGCACTCGGGAAACAACCTGATGAAGGAGACCACCAAGTAGAGGCTCCTCTGAATGAGGAGGCTAAATGCCAAAGAAAATGCCAAAGCAAGAGGGGGATCTCCGAGAGCTTTCTACCTTACAGCACAATTTGGAGCTCAGGTGCTTCTGAAACCTCCTCTGGTTATGAATTGGAGACATCAACGTAACAACTCCAACAACATCTCTCATGGAATGCACCATCCATCAAGAAAAGGAAACTCTTTACACTTCTGTCCTTGCCAAAAAGCTCCTTGCCCTAACGTTAGCAAACGGCCTACCCCCAAACCTTCCACTATGACGGCAGTCATGTCCGGTCCTCATGTAGCAAGTTCAAAGCAGGCACATGATGTTGATTACAATAATATAATCACCTAGGGAGCTTCGAAACTTCTAGAATTCCCCCCTAGACAAGGGACGAGCAGAGTAAAGTGGGTCTTCCATGTAAAGACCAAAGCAGACGGTAGACTCAGAAATTTCTCAGCTTGCCTTGTCACAAAAGGCTTTGTGCAGATACCTAAGAAAGAAATCTTTGACACCTACGCTCCAAAAAGACGCTACACTACAGTGGCAGTAATGCTTTCCTTTGCAACAATGAACGATAAGAAGATTCTATTGCTCAACGTCAATAATGTATCACTCAATAGAGGAATGGAAAGAACAGTGTACATGTAGCAATTGTAGGGATATCATGATGGCACTACAAGTGTTTGTAATCTCGTTAAAAGCCTCTACTAGCTGGAACAAAGCCCCATCCCTTGGTACCAGAAACTATGCATCATCCTTGAAAACCTCATCTTCACTACTTCTTCCTATGAAGACTGCATCTTTCTACATCAAGACTCTTGAACATCGTCACGAGATTGTTATGCTCTTGTCTCCGTTGATGGCATACTCATCATCAGATGTAGCAAAGACATTACAAGAGAAACAAAATAGGAAATGTTGGTAGTAAGAAACATCAAAAGTGTACCCAACCTGAGCTTCTGCCTTGGTAAAAACATCAATCACAATTGTGAAGCACTCACCATCAATCTTCGGTTGTGAACTTATGCTCGGAAGATTTTCAAATGTTGCACCATTGCTGACCACCTCTATGACACACCATAATCACTCCTATCACTTTCGCTACAACGGGATCACAAAGATCCTCTTCATGAAGCAGCCTACCTTTTGTGCGTCATGCCCCTCATTCACGCGATAAGATGTACTCAGCCAAATCTATTGTTTGGATTCAGACATATAGTTTCATACAGTTAGACTCATCCCCAAAGAAAGTGCAAGGAGTTGAGCCGCATGCTACAATAACTGAAGGCAAAATTTTGTTGGAGTTTGTTAATGGGATTGTGACTTCTCTATAGTTTCAATGCTAGAGTGAAACCAAATTTGGCGGACAACCTGACAATGATTGCATCATTGCATGCTACATTGTCCTACTTGGAGGCATGGAAATCTCTTGGTTTAGCAAAAAGGAAGTCCACATCATACTCAGTAGCACCGAAGGAGAGTATGTTGCCACTACAAAACTGACACCTACTTCAAGAGGTCTGTTTTCCCCAAAAAGCACGTACGTCCTTGCTTCTGGACATTCGGTCAATAATCAGCCTTACAAACTTGACATGATTCAATGATCTCACCAAAAGCGTCAACATCAAGGGACATTACATCCGCTCCAAGGTTCTCAATGGCAAGATGAATCTACTCTTCACAAAATGCATGGACACCATGGAAGACAACCCACCTCCTGAATGCTGTTCATGTATGCCCAAAGCTGCTCGAACACCATGTTTGGGATCCCCAACTCATACTTGGATGAGCTCACGTTCGCATCGCCTCCTTCAAACTTGGGATCTCGAGTCAAGGACGAACACAATGCTCCTCACAAAAAGGATTGTTTGCCCCATCCTCGTAGGACATAAGGCGTCCCATTGTGATGCAACTCAAGAACAAGACAGCCTTGGTAAAGGAAATACATTGGCAAAAGTGGATTTCACAGTTAAATGAGGCTTTATGGTGAGACAAGATACTTGAGGCACAATTTCTAGCATTTACTATGGATCTCGGCTCTTCAACTGTGCCTCCTAGGGCCTTTGGAGTCAATGGGGGCACTCTCGCGGTCACTGTTATGGAAGTTACGAATGAACCCCAGCTTCCTCCTACCAAAAAGCAGCTTGAAGAACTGCATGAGGCAGTTTTCCTCCTAACTTTCAATGTTTCAGCTCCACAGAAACTTGTTGGGGTGTTTCTGACAATGTTGTCGGCGAGCGTGTTTGGAAACATGCTCAACCTTGCTCTTGACATGGTCTAGGAGATTCTAGCTAGCGGGGCAGACCGCTTTATCCATCCAAAATAATTGATTGCAAATCTACTGGCTATGAGCAATAGTCTGACAACTGCCCTCCCTGTTATCGACAATCATGGTCAAACAACACATGGCTCGTGACCATCGGATACCTCGTAATTGCCGATGAAACTATAAAACTCACAGTTTGAATGAATAGTATGAGGGTCGTAGTATCTACTCAAACTGCAAAGCGAGAGTAGGGGGAAGGAAGTGTTCTCTCAATACCTCTTGCTTTGCGGGTTTTGAGCATAAATCGATGGATGATTTGAAGCACCAACTTGAAATTGAAGATGTATGATTTCCTCCGCTCTTGATTTTTTGCACCATCTTTGATTGGGCGAAAGTGTTGAGATTTACCAGTCTAAGTAGCTGGGTTCTACTAAAAGAATTCCAAAACGGCATGGGAAACCTTGTAGGGATTGTATTGCAAGGTTTTAAAGTTCATGTCCTCACAAGAGAAGAATTTCACTTAGTGGCAGCATGTGACCCTTTACCTGCCTGTGACCCTTCAGTTACCAAGTGAACCTTCATCTTTTCCAAGACCCTTGAGCCGGTCTGGAGGGTTATACAACCACCCAAGAGGTTATGCAACCATATAGGTGGGTATGAAACCACCAAGGAGGTTGTACACTCATCTTGGTGGTTGTGCAACTACCTGTAGCCGTTTAGCCAAAAGTATCCAAGGGCATCTGCCTCAGGACAACTTAAACGCCATCAAGCCACCTAGTCCAACATGGCTTTGACTCTCAACACAAGCAGGTGACCATCCGGCACTCCTAAGTTCACTCCCAAATAATCCATCAAGCTCTCCAAGTGCTGCCTTCAGCACTTGGACTTTTTACAGTGTATAGAGAACGTCATCAATGAGGTTCCTCAGGTAGAGATGCATCCAAGCCGGTTGCCATATTGTTCAACTACATCCAAGTCTTAACTCCAACACTTGGTGCACACCTCAATTTGTACAGCTACAACACCTACCATTACAAAGAGTCTTGTTTCGTGACTTTGTGTGAGACTCTGCTGGAGGCATGAAGATCCTTGAAAATGTTCTCCATGCGTGATGTATGTTTCCTTTGTATGTGTTAACATTGACTAGTTGTGTGTGTTAAAACCTGTTTTTGTCATTTCACTCATAAATGTTCTAGTTTTCTTCAAGTTTATCAGGTTTTAGGCACTGACTTGTTTGCACCCGTGGGCAAGTACTCATGTGGTTGCGGTTTGTTTGTAGTTGCAGTATAGTTTGACTAGTAGATACATTAGATGGACGTGAAGAATGCTTTTCTTCATGAAACGTTGTTAGTGGAGATGTGCATTATACAACCGAAAGGAGTGGAAAATGGTAGTGGCCGGGTTTACCACCTCAATAGAGCATTGTATGGTCTCAAACAGTCTCCACAATATGAATAAAGGTTTTTTAAGGAGCAATGCAGTCCACTCACATTTTTTTTTAGGAGAAGGGAGATCCTTGGCATTTGTTCTAGTGTATAACAATGATATCCTTGTCTTCTCTCCATCCATCAAAGTGGTCTCTTGAACAAAGGATCTCTACAAGAAGCATTAAAAAATGAAGGACTTGGGAGAGGAAAACACATGTCTAGGGATGGAGGCCACGTGGAACTGGTATAAAGGGTGGGATGAGATTGGTTTGCAACATTGCGTGAAGATTTTGGCCACAAAGCATACTACTATCCCAAAGGGTGTGCGATGAGTGGTTACTCCCATCTCACTGGAGGGAATGTAGGAGATCAGTGATGCAAATGACATCACTCTCTACTATGATGTTTACACCCATCCATAGCACTCAATGCTAGGTAGCTTGGTATATGCTTGTGTCTCCACTCGCATAGACACCACATATGCAGTGCATCTTCACTCCTTGTTTAGCATTCCCCCATGGAGCCTTCACATGCACGCCTTGGATCATGTCCTTTTGTACACTGTGGACATAGTAGCTGATGTTATCTAATATCAATACATACCTGAGGGCGTCTAATTGGTTGGAATTTCTAACATTGACTACGCAGTGGATGGTGGGGGATTTTACAACACAAGTTAAGTCTTCAACATTGAAGGGGGAGTGGTCTCATGGTGAATTAGAAGCAAGACTGCATAATCACAAGTTCAAGAGAATCAGATTATGTGGCACTTAGTGAAGCTGTAGGGGAGGCTACATGCTAGCGCACCTTGTTGCATGACTTACATATTCACATTATTCGGGTATACATCATGTGCAACATTTACAGCACACTCAAGATCACTGAATAAATGGTACATCATTGCCACAACAGATATGTCTGTATGGCACATCATAACATGTGTTATGAACTATAAACTGGAAGTATCTTCATTCATGGTGTCTTATTTTTTCATCAGCATGCACACTTTTTTACCAAGGGCCTTTGTTCAATTCTCATCATCAGGCGGAAGGGCTTGTATAGGATTTGCCTTCTGTTTTTCCACTTCTCTTATAGCCTGAAATACTTTGTGGCTTCTTGCTTGTTTTGGGACATGTTCAACAATTTGAATGCTCTCTAAAGGTTCCCCATGAAGGCCTCACTCATGGTAATGACAGAGTGTGGCCCCTAATGCGCACTCATGTTAAGGTGACTCTGACCCCGTTTTTCATCTCTCCCTTGTTACTACAAAGTTATCCATGCACACTATCCTTGATTCCCTAGCAATTGCTAAAGCACCTATGTGGGTGATTGTATGTATGTGTGTGATTTAGCATCTATACCTCATGACTAAAATGGTCACTCACAAGTGAATGGGATGGGCCAGAAATTAAACGAAAGGATTTGTAGGCTTGTTCTGGTATTTTTTCTTGTTTTACATCCTCTACGTCCACATCATCTTCTTTAGTTTCACTGTAAGTAAGAATCTTGACTGAATTCACTTATTATTCCTCTACAAGCCACGGTGCGACCAATAGTCTTAGATGAATTGAGTGAACAGAATATAAGCCTGGTCCAAGTCTTGCCCGTTTGCACATCTCCTTAATCCTCTCTCTCTCTCTCTCTCTCTCTCTCTCTCTCTCTCTCTCTCTCTCTCTCTCTCTCTCTCTCTCTCTCTCTCTCTCTCTCTCTCTCTCTCTCTCTCTCTCTCTCTCTCTCTCTCTCTCTCTCTCTCTCTCTCTCTCTCTCTCTCTCTCTCTCTCTCTCTCTCTCTCTCTCTCTCTCTCTCTCTCTCTCTCTCTCTCTCTCTCTCTCTCTCTCTCTCTCTCTCTCTCTCTCTCTCTCTCTCTCTCTCTCTCTCTCTCTCTCTCTCTCTCTCTCTCTCTCTCTCTCTCTCTCTCTCTCTCTCTCTCTCTCTCTCTCTCTCTCTCTCTCTCTCTCTCTCTCTCTCTCTCTCTCTCTCTCTCTCTCTCTCTCTCTCTCTCTCTCTCTCTCTCTCTCTCTCTCTCTCTCTCTCTCTCTCTCTCTCTCTCTCTCTCTCTCTCTCTCTCTCTCTCTCTCTCTCTCTCTCTCTCTCTCTCTCTCTCTCTCTCTCTCTCTCTCTCTCTCTCTCTCTCTCTCTCTCTCTCTCTCTCTCTCTCTCTCTTCCCCCCCCCCTTGCTATGTCCTCTCCATCATCCCATCTCCTTCTCGCCGGACCACTCTATCCTCAACAGTCTTCTGTTCTCAAGTATCTCATTTTCCCTCTGTTTCTTGTGTCCACCCTCCCTCCCTTGACAAGAGTTTGCATTTCTTCATTCTCAAACCTCCCCTCTTCTTTTCTTTTCCTTTCCAGTGATGTTTCTTCATAGATATCGATCTCACAGCCCTCAACTTGTGTACGCGTGGATGTTATAGGTCTTCCTTTGGTGATGATTTCGTTTTCATCCTCCATCCCAAAGCACTTTTTCCTCTACAAACGTTAGGAGCCTAGTTGTTAGCCTTCTGCATCTTCATTTCCTTTGCCATTGCTTCCTGCTATTATCGTTACTACAAATGCAATTTGTGTGTTGGAATCACACCCCACTAGTTGTGCTTTTGACTTTGTTGCTTCTTCCCTCATCCTTCATTCCCTTTCACATGATTGTTTCCCCTCCCCTTTTCTTTCCTCCCCTCATTTTCATCACAGCCCATGCACAAACACTTGATCATTTTCCCTTGAGCTTCTTGCACACCACCATCGTTTCCCTACATCTTCCCTCCTGCTTCATTCCAAACTCCATCCTCCTTCCTCATAGCCAGCTCTACCTTCATCCATTCCCTTCTTGTGCTTGTCATTTCCTCTCTCCCACTCCTTCCCCCCTCCTACCATCCCCACTCCCACCTCCTGCTCGTCCTTTCCGAAATCTTTCTCCATAGATTCCATCACTATCTTGTGTATATGCCCATCCACCTCCATTCTCTCCTATATCCTACCCGGTGTTGTCTTGCCTACGACTTTTCTTCTCCATTCATCACTTGTGTTTATCAACTTTCTCCCTTCATGCAACCTCCTTCATCCACTCTTTCTACTTATTCCCATATGTTTTCATCCTCAAAGGTGGATGCCTGTCTCATCCTCAGCCCTCTTCCCCTTATTTGGTTTACCTGATCCCTTGATCCCTTCTTCGAAATTCCTTACACAATCCTATTTCACTTCCTCTGTTCATGGCCTTCCTCTCTTGTCATCGTCTTCAATCTCTATGTCTTCTCTCCCACCTCCTTTCCATCTTCTTTTGATATCCACGTGTTTCAACAAGTAGTGCCTTCTTTGTCGTTCCATCCACCCCACCTTAACATGTTTCCTGTCCTCCTCCTCTTGATCAGCTTGGCTCAAGCGTACATCTATACTCAACTCCTCCAAACTCCTCCTCCTTTAACAAAAACGCATCAAAGTATTTTCTACATCTTTAGCTCGTTTCCTTTCCTCACCATTGACTAGGAAATTACTACGTCCCACCTCTCCACCATATCCACTGAGGTACTTCAATATCTCATTGACATCACCTCTGCCTTATTGTTTTTGTCACACATGTTTCCTCTTTCATGATCTTAGTCGCAATAGTGCTTTAAGTACTAAGAACCATTGTAAATGAGTAGTCATAGTGTTATGTGTACCTTGTTTTTGCTAGAGACTTTATGGTGTTGAAGCTGATATGTTGAGTATTCCTGCATCAAAGTGGTGAGACCCAACGCTATGTGGGAGCCAAGATAAACACAGACCCCAAAACAATGATCACATACATGGTGGATCTTGCATTTGTCGCTTTGTCTCATTTACCTTTTGCATTTTCATACTCATGTCATAACACACTCTATGTAGTTACAAAGACGTGTTGATAGCCCACAACTCATATTGTACTGTGTGGCATTAAATGTTTCATTTTTCATGACATGACGTTCTTGCACAAAGATCACAGTGAAATTTGTTTTAGTCTCCATTCTTACCATCCCCTTAGAGGACTGATTAAACTCTACTTGTGGTTGAGGGTGGCTTGCTCTGTAGGTTATTGGAAAGACCAATCCATATGTATGAGCCATAGTTTATCTTGTCTGAATTCTCTTTCTTGAAATACTTGTTGAATTAGAAAAATGAATTCTTTAGTAGCATGTGTCAGCAATGAGATTACTTTGGACCACTCCTACTACCTACAGAAGTTAATACAATGATTTTCGCCAAAGTTGTCCTGATTGGCATCAATTCTATTAGTCAAGAGTTGGGCTCTTGAATGGCTCACGTGTTATATGCATCTTGATTGTGCTTAATGCGTTGGGTCATCTTGGCTATAAGAGAAAGTGTTTTGTGATAAATGACCGGCATTTGATTTGTTGTTTTCGGTTTTATATTTTTTCCATTGATCCTCACATCTCTTTTTATAAAAAATCAAGTTCATGGTATAAAACTTTTACAATGTTTGTTCTCCTTCAGTTTCCCATGTAATCATACATAATATGTAGTCATTAGAGTTCATCTCACTACTTGATCAATGAGTACATTTGTTCATGTGAAGATTTGCAGAAGGTGAAAGGTTGAATCTAGACCAAAATGTGGAAGGCCAAGGCATGTATAGAGGAATTTGAAATATCTACAGGGATTCATAGATCAAATGGACAGTTACATGAAGAGTTCCTTGAACCGGCAACACGGATGTAGCCACAACTGCAGACTTGTCGACCAAGAGGGCGCATGCCTTGGATGCCGTGACACTAAGTCTTGAAAACCGAACCCAGAGGAAAATGCTTGTAACGCGACTAGCTTGCAGTAGAAAAGGCGCAGTCCTGTGCAAGGGGTACTTCATAAGGCACTGGCCAGTAGTGTCAGAGGCTGTGGCTTGTACGGTCGACATTCAGGTATTTAGAAGGAATCTGATGATGTCTGAAGGCTTTTCAACGAATAATGGACTTAATGGAAAGAGCCTCTTAAGTAGTCCTAGAAGGGCCTCCTTGGAGGCTTTTGCCTTGGAGGGTGTACGTAGTTGCATAACCACCTGGGTAGTTACATGACCACCTAGGTCAGGTGAAGAGTCACTTCAAAGATGAAGGGTTGCTTGCAGCTGAAAGGTTACCAGGTGGTTGTAGGAGGTTATCATAGGAGGTTGACTTAGTACCCTTCAGCTCAAAGCATATGGGTCATAGCGTCCAAGGGCCTCCAAGGACACCTTAGATGTTGTTAAGGGAAGGATTTGAACCTTACCTTCCTCCATTACGGATATGAATCTTTGGTCCCTCCAAAGTAGACAAATATGCACTAAAAGATGCATTTTAGCCAAACCTAGCCATAAAAAATGGATAAATCTCAATGCCCCCTACTCAATTCATGATGGCCAATGTTCAAAAATGTTCTTGTAGGAATTCTGGGAGGCTTTGTGATTGAAAGCCACATGATGGAGACGTTTTGTCAACATGATGGTACTTTTGTAATAGATGTTAAAGAAGTGATGTACTTTGTATCTAGAAAATGTAGATGGCGCGAAAAGTGCCAGGACAAACAAAGAGGGCTAAGGGGAGTCGGATGCATGCCTTTGGATTTTTTTCTCAATTTGTTTTGTCTACCGTGACACCCCGGATGTCCCAAGCAATACTTGGCTTGCTCCTTGCTCCCTTCCTCTTGCGTATTTGCGAATGCTACGATCCTCAAATCATTTGCAAAAAGTGCAGTTTTTGGAGTTTTACACTGAAACTAGGAGCGCGGGGGGGGGGGGGGGGGGGGGGGGGGGGGGGGGGGGGGGGGGGGGGGGGGGGGGGGGGGGGGGGGGGGGGGGGGGGGGGGGGGGGGGGGGGGGGGGGGGGGGGGGGGGGGGGGGGGGGGGGGGGGGGGGGGGGGGGGGGGGGGGGGGGGGGCTAGGGACTTGATCGTTCAGTGCTTGATTGAGTGGTTGGCTAGTCTCAAAACCAGTGGTCGATTGAGGCTCTCGGTGCCTGGTTGGCGGCTGGCTGCCAGCTGCTTGCGGCCGCCCTTGTGTGTAGTTTTAGAAGGCATGTATCACGCGAGGTGGCCAATTGGTTAGAATGTCAACGACCATGTCATTTGTGAGTTACTGTCCTTTTCCAATTGACGGTGATGTGGAATATTTCAAAAACGACCCAAATGGTGTAGAAGGTACTAAAACATTGGCAGGCCGTGAGAAAAACTGTCATGGTCGTTTTTATGGCCCGCTTTTGCATGATGGAGGTGGAAGTTGCTATTAGCCCCTCACTCCTTAAATTGAGGGAGACGGGGTCTTGCCTCCACAAGATGGAAAGGTTCCCTTGGAGGTCAATAGGGGTTGTGACCCATCAAAATATTGTTGAAGGGTGGCTTTTCAACCTACTATTATAACCTCATTCAACTCCCTAATGACCCTTCAACTTCTTGTTAACCTTTGAGGTGTTAGTGACTCTCCAGCTAGCTTGGGTGATTATGTAACCACCTAGGTGGTTATGCAACTACATACAACCTCCAAGGCAAGTGCCTCTAAGGAGACCCTCGTTAGACTCCTTAATGGGCTCAGTCCATTCATTTCATTTGTGTCTTGACATGCCTCCTGCTGCCATCAGATTCAATCTGCTGTCTTCATGTCCTACCTATACAAGCCTCAACCTCTCAAACTACAGGCAAGTGCCGCAGGATGCACCTCCTTAGAAGGTGTAAACCTTCCTTTATGCAAGCTAGTGGGTCTAAAAGTTGTGAGCTCTAGGTCTGCTTTTCAAGAATTAATCTTAAGGCATCCAGGGCGTCCTGTGGGTCCACAAGTCTATACTTGTGGCTACATCCCTAAAGCTAGTTTAGGGAACTATTCATGTACTTCTCCAAGTGAGGTCAACATTCTTACACATGTTGTAGATTCCTCCATGCACGCCTTGGCCTTCTTGATTTCTGTCGAGATTCAACCATCCACCTTTTGTAAATCTTGACATGGTATCAGAGCATAGCAATGGCCTTTTAGATGAAGGAAGGGCTCCATCCGACACGCAACACCATGGAAGGCAAGATGGAAGACATCTATGATGTGGACATCATTGAAGACTTCCAACACATGCAAGAATAGGCTTTTGCACAAGCCTACCCTGAAATAATGTGAAGCACATTGTGGACACATGTACAGTCCAATCCATATTTGCCCAACGGCGTATGAATCTTCAGCTCACATTTGAGGCTAACATGTTAAGCCTACATAAACAATTCTCACAGCAGGCACAAGGAGCAAGATCCAATCCGTCTTACACAACGCCAGTTGACAAAGTTGAAAAACCAAAGATCCTTTTAAAGGGGTAGCATGAATTCTTACAACAACCTACACAATGCAAACTAAAGAAGCTTAAGAAGAAAAACAACGTCTGAAAAGGATATCACACATTGCTACAATGGCTTGCATAATGCAAGTAGATGACACTAGAGAAGTAGCAAATCCTCTCATAGGGTTAGTAGACATTGCTGCGACAACTTACACAATGCTAGTTGATAAAGCTTGAGAAGCATGGACCCTTTCATAAGGGTAGCGGGAATTACTAAAACGACTTGCAAAATGCCGAATGACAAAGCACGAGGTGTGGTAGATCCTCTCATAATGATAGTAGACATTGTTACGACAAATTGCACAACACCAGTTAATGTATCTGCACTAACAGTAGATCCTCACACAGGGGAAGGAGAAGTTGCTACAACATTTTATATCTAGTTAGCTACCAAAGCTCGAGAGGCAACAGATTTTTCCACAAGAATAGCAGACACTACTAAAAAAATCTACACACTACCAGTTGACAAATGTGGTGCAGGAGCAGATTTTTTCATGACAATAGCGTATACAAAGAAAGAACTCTACACATATCAAGTTGACAAAGCTAGAGCGATAGGAGATTTCTTTGCAACAGAAGTAGAAATTGTTACAAAGCACTACACATAATCAATTGAAAAAGGTGGAGCGGGAGTAGATTTTTTCACAACAAGATGAGACATGGCTTCAACCCTATACACACAACTAGCTAACAAAGAGGGGACAACAAAAGATTTGTCCGCAACGGTAATGGATATGGTTGCAATACTGTACAAAATGCCAACTAACAAAGATGGAGATGTAACAGATTTGTCCGCAACTGTAGAGGGCAGTACTTCAAAACTCTCCACACAACAAGTTGACATAGCTCAAATGCTAGGAGATTTTTCTACAATGGTAGGAGATACGGCTACAACACTCCACACACTACAGACTGATGAAGCTTGGGCAGTAGCATATTTCTCCACAATAGTAGCAAACATGGTTGCAACACTCTACACAATGCCAGATAAAAAGCTAGAACAGTAGCAGATCCTCCACCATGATAGCAAGAACTGTTACAACACTGTACACAACACATACTAACAAAGGTAGAAAAGTAGCCACTACATCAAATAAGGCAAATATCATTGCTGTAGCATTGTAAATTAAACTAGCTAACAAGGCTCAAATTACAACAAACATGTCTACAACGACAAGAAACCATTTTGGAACGTTTTGCAAAACATCCACGGACATGGATGAAACAAAAGAGCCTAAACCTCTTTTCATGTGAATTGCAACTATGCCACCACCTGACCAAGTTACATGAAAAAAAGCGTGAAGGTGTTTGTGCTTTAACCACTACTTTGGTTTTAGCTAAGAAAGTGAAAAAGAAAGAGCTTAAAGCTCTTTTTGCATCAAGAGCAACAAGACCACTAGCTCTAAAGTTTTAAAAAGAAGAGTATGAATCTCTTCTTGAATCAATTCCTGTATGCTGCTACTTTTAAAAGCTAGGCTATAGATCGTAGAGCTCGTTCTACGTCAAATGTAAATTCACCGCTAGTTGATGAATGTAGAACAAAAGAGCCATGTTGCTCACAACTATGCCCGTAATCGATGAAGTTGGAACAAAGGAGTGTGAAGCTCTCTCCAAGTCAATCGCTACTACGTTACCAAGTAAAGATGTTGGAAGGGGAGGGATTGAAGCTCTGTCCGCATAAACCGTTAACCTGTGACCAGTTTATGAGGCCAGAATAGAAGATCCTTAAGCTCTTTTTGCAAGAACTATGACTACATTGCTAGCTGAATAAGTTAGAACAGCTACATGTTCCATGATGGCAACAACTAGTGTTGCAAGATTCTACTTCATGCTAGCGAGAAACGTTGAACCAGAAGAGGGAAAAAAAAGTCCACCTTAAGTATGAAAGTTGCATCATCTACCACTTCCATTGACAAAGTCCACAAATAATCACATCTGAATTTAGATGGAAGAGGCATCACTACAACGGATTCCTCCAGACTAATTGGCAAAGCTAAAAATGGCACAACCATTTTGAGGCATTCAGACGCAACTCACCACTTTACCCATAAACATGGAAGCAAGGCTTCCAAGCGGCACCACTCCCACTTGCCTACAAGTGTTGTCAACTCTTTAATGTTCCTAAAAAGGCGTTTCGCAAGTCTCCTCCGCTTCCAAAGACTGGCGACACTGCTCACCACTATTTGTGGAGATGGAGTTTTTTCTAAATTGAAAAAGTTAAAAAATAGATCATAATCATTATTTATGAAAGTTGGAGTTACATCCATGGATTCCATATCCATTTTCATCAAATTCACAAGCTCAATGAGATGAGCCTACACAACCACCGCCTCTCTATGGTGTCCGTATCAAGAGCGGCCGATACGACAAGATCTCCACCATCAAATCCGTCTCCAATCAGCAAATCCTAAGCTGCATTTGCCGTCAAAGCCTTGCCTACTATTGGGCAGTTTACCCTAGAGGTGCCACACTAGCCGTGTCATCATCTATGTGATCTTTGACCACTTTCATAGCGCTCGTTGCAACAGTGTCATCGTACAACAAAGCCAAAGAACAACGCCTTCCTTATCTCACACCTAGACACGGAGTGGTAGTATACACGTATAGGAACTCGCATGAAGGCACCATAGCAGTTCCACCCGTTGGTGCTACAAGAGTTGATTACTCCACTTTTCCCACGTTCATGGGCACCACCTCTGCTACCTACTCCATCTGTGCTTCTTCTGGAAGCAATGGAAGTGATAAATAAAGGCAAGAAAACCTTGCTCCAAGAATCCACAAAATTAGGCCACTAGTTGTCTTCATCATCAAATTCCACATCGACAAAATTTGACAACGGACAATTGTCTGTCGGTGGTGCTTCTGGAGGTGTTCCTTGTGTCACAACAGTTGTTTGACGAAATCCATGGATTTTGACATCAAAAAAATGTTTTCCACTACTACGCAATCTCTGAGCCTTGCATCGTAGAACAAAGAGCACTCCATGTCCACAGGGCGCCAGCAAGAGAATAGGTTTTTCTTCGACTTTTGGACTCACAAAGTGGGAGGCAAGCCTCAAGGCTACATTCTGATTAATTACTTTCAAAATTTAAGTTATTGGATTTCATAGCTGTCTTCGAATCCTGAATGAGCTTCTTGGTGCTCCTACACTTAAAGTGGGAGCCTCCACAACCTCTGACTTGGAGGTGAATTTTTTGTCCCTCGAGAGTAGGTTAAATGCACCACGAGATACACTTTAGAAAACCTGGTCATGAAAACTGGGCAAATCTTAATATGAACCCTCAGTTGATGATAGGCGGTGTTGAAGAGGATCCTAGGGAGTTGTGGTAGGTTTCTTGACATGAAGACACGTGATGAAGTCGTTTTCGGAAGATGATGGTACGTCTGTAATGGTTCTCCAAGAAGTGATGTAGTTGGTCTGAAGAACGTGGAGACGGTGCGGACGGTGCTTCGACGAATGAAAAAGGCTGGGTACGTCGGATGCAGTCTTCAGGTGTTTTTTTTGTCTGCCGCAATGTCCGCGGATGTCGCGAGCAAGATGTGGCTTGCTCCCCCCCCCCCCCCCTCTCTCCTTGCTCGCGCGTATCCTCGGATACTGCGAGGTTTGCAGTTTCGGTGGAAAATGCGACGGCGGGTGGGGGCCCTACTGGTCAGCGGTCGAGCGACTGGTCGGCTGGTCTTAGAGCTTAGATCTTAGCGGTCGATTGAGGCCACCGATCCCCGTCGGCAGCTGGCTATCGGAAGCTCACAGCCGCCGGATTTGGTGCAGTCATAATGGAGATGGATCGCACGAGGTGCCCCGCCGGCTTGAAAACCAGCAACCGCCTCGGTTGCGAGTTCCAGTCCCTGTCCAGGCTCGATAGCAAGCTAAGTTGTCAGGAACGACCCAAACGGTGCAGAAATCCGAGAAACGTCGCCAGGCCGTTGGCAAACTGTCTGAAGCGGTCTTCTGGTTATTTTTGACAGGATGGAGGTGAGAGATTGCTGGTAACCTCTGACAGAGGTGGGCGCTCCGAGTGCAACTTCAGTGGCAGCTCTAAGCTCATTGAGGCCTCCAAACCCACTATAGAGGCAATAAATCTGGCATTCGAAGTCCATCAACCAAATTTGTGGCGTGAAGGCTTGTCTTCCACTTTGTGAGTCCAAACATCAAAGAAATAACGTTCTCTTTCTACAAGTGTCAGGATCCGTTGTTGCTCTATTTACATTACCAGAAATCTATAAGTCACCGTAATAGTGACTGCTAATGATGTGAGAGGACCTCCTACTTTTTGAGTTTTTTCTGCTTGCATTGTGCAAGTCGTCGTAGCAATGTCTACTATCCTTATGAAATGATCTATTTCTTCTCAAGCTTTGTCAACTAGCATTATGAAATTCATTGTAACAATGCTTTCTACCCATATAAAAGTGTCTTTACCTCCTCTAGCTTTGTTAAACAGCATTCTGTAATCTGTCAAATCAATGTCTACTTCCAGTGTGAGAGAACTTGCTACTTCTCTAGCTTCTTAGGCTAGAATTTTGTAACCCGTTCTACCATTGTTTGGAACCATTTTTGGAGATTCTTTTGCTTCTCTTGCTTTGTCGGCTTGCATTTTGTATGTTGTTCTAAAAATTTTTGACACCCCTTTTGTTGGATACTCTTTTTTTCTAACCTTTCAACTAGCGTTACGTAAGACAAAGTGGATGATTCCGCTCCTTGTCCTTGTTGATGCAAGGTTAAAACATCAGTCTCAAATGTGAGGTGCAGATTCATAAGCCAATGGGTAAATAGGGGTTGAAGTTTAGAAAACTCCACATATTGTTGCACATCCTCAACGGGAAGGCTTCGAGGAAAATCTTGTTCTTGAATGCGTTGGAAGTGTACAACCACGTCCACATCGTAGATGTCTTCCGTCTTGCTTTCCATGGTGTTGTGTGTGTGATGGAGCCTGTTGTACATTTCAAAAGCCGCTTCCATGCCTTGATACCATGTCGAGATTCGCAGAAGGTGGATGGTTGAATATGGACCCAACGCTGTAAGGCCAAGGCGTTCATTGAGGAATTTCAAATACATGTAGGAATTCAGGGATCACGTGGAGACGTACATTACAAGTTTTCCTCACCAGCTGTAGAATGTAGCCTGAAGTGTAGACTTGTGGAACCATAGGACGATCGCCTTGGATGCCCTAATACTAAGTCCGGAGAACCAAACCTAGAGTAAATTGCTTGTAGAGCCACTAGCTTGAACCAAGGAAGGCGTAGGCCTTTCTACAATGCGTGTCCAATGGCACTGGCCTTTAGTGCTTGAGGATAGGGCTTTTAGAGGTGGAAATTAAAGGCATGAGAAAGAATTTGATGAGGATTCAAGGCATGTCAAGGAATCAATGGATTGGATGGACTGAGTTCATATTGTAGTCTAGTGAGGGCCTCCTTGAAGGTTGTAGGAAGTTGCATAACCACCTAGGTGGCTATTCTTAGAAACAATCTCCTAGAACAACATTCGCTGAAGTTAAACAAGAAGACCCTACAAGATAACTTTGAGACATCTGGTTCAATTCCTTGAGCATCCATGTCACCCAACGTACAAGAACCAAAGGATTAAAATCCAAGACCGTGGAATCAATAAAGCAAACAACCTTTGCAAAGCGTACAACTATTGTCAAAGAAACCGCCTACTCTCTCTTTGTCCTCTCCAAACCGTTCATATGGAAGATCCCCTTACCTCCCAAGTTATTTAAAATCGAGTCTTTTCATCCTCTTAGCCTTTTGTTCCACATTTACTGACATCTCTTTTCTGTGCTCACTCATTTCTCATTCTTTCATTGCTGTCCACTCCCATCATTTGAGTTTGCACCTCTTTGCATTTTCTTTTTTGTTCCCTTGCTTAGGTCTCGTCAACGCATCACTCGATCCATCAGGCCTACGTGCTCTACTCCAAGTTTAATTCACCTATCATCTTTCTATCTCATTGCTATGCCGGAATTCAACGTTTTGGCTTTTGTCATTGATTTGGTGCATTTTCCCAGCCAATCCTTCCTCCAATCATCAATCTTCTGTTGTCTCACATTCCTTTTGACCCCTTCTCCCATTACTTGCTTAGTCGCCTCCAATCTTCTGACATGGTATCTGAGCATCATGTTACATTACCTCGTCCTTCTTGACCACGTCATCTCTTGGTTTCCTCTATCACTCTTCTTCATCGTAAAGGTGTGCATCACAAGTGAGTTGAAAAGGAAGTACACTTTGTTCAAAAAGGACTTGAGGCAAAGGCTCAAAGAACACATCAAACGTACTCTCCATTCTTTGCTTGAACAAATATCCGATGACATCCCTGAAATGTTGTTGCATTTTGATCAATCACCAGGAAGGACACATGCATTGTCACCAAATCTGCGTATACCAATAGCAAGCAACAATGATCATGCCTCCCACCAGGTATTCATTGGTACAATAAGCTCCAGTTGCACATCTTATCACTTTATCGGAGTCAAGGGGGGTGTTGAGAACAAAATGTGAAAAAGACACTCACTCGAATAAAAAATGAAGACCGGGTATATTACGCCAAGACATCCAAATTAAATCTATGTGCATCAAATATCACATTAGAAATAGTTAATGAACGGCTCAATTCCAAGAGTGTTAGAATGCTAAAGTGAACAACCTGCGTGATGCCTACTCCTAGCAGCGAATACGTTAGTTACTCTCTCCGTTTTGAGTTCTTGTTTTAGACATGGAGGATATTCATACCCTCTCAAGTTATCCTAGAACCGCATTTTCATCATGTTTGCCTTTGGTTCCACATACTTGATATTGTGTCTCCACTCTCCTCACTCATTGCTTATTCTCCCATTGTCGTCCACTCCTCGCTCTTGGGTTTGCACCTCTCTTCTTTCTCACTCCTCTTTCTTTACTTAGCTCTCCTCAACGCATCACTCAATCCATCAATCCTTCACTCGTTTCTCCAACATTCTCTCATTAGAAAAGTGTCTACCTTATCGCTCTTCATAAACCTGGAATACCACTTTTTGACATGTGCGACTAAACCCCCTGCATTACCCTTGCCCTTCCTTGCTTCGTTATGAATCTTCTATGCTCACGCAAAGTTTTTTACAACTTCTTCCATTACCAGCTTAGATTCATCCATTCTTATAATCGTTACATAGCCATCAAAGCAAGTTGAAGAGTCACCTAGAAATTAGAAGCTCACTAAGAAGTTCCTACATCGTTTTAAATCTCAAAAGCATACAAAGCTAAATTAATAGAAGATCTTCCCATAATGGCAGCGGACACTAAAAAGAAAGTATAAAGACTACCAATTGAAAAATGTATAGTGATTGGAGGGTTTCCACAACGGCAATGGATTCCTAGAGAAAACACTACATATTGCCACTTGACACAACTAGAGCGGTGCCACATTTGCCTGTTATGGCAGGGGAAAGTACTATAAAAATCTACAAATTTCTTGCTGACAAAGCTGGAGTGGGAGCAATTTTTTCCACAAAAACTGCAGACATGGCTACAAGAATCTACACACTATTGCATGACAAAGTTAGAGTAGCGGCAGATTTGACTGCAAGGGCAACGGACATGGTTGAAACACTCTACACAATGTTACATGACAAAGTAGGAACCACAATAGATTTCTCCGCCACTGCAGCATGAAGTGCTACACCATTTTACATGATTGATGCTAACAAAGCTATAAAAGCAACGGGTATATCAAATGAGGCAAAAACCGTTACTTCAACATTCTACATGAGACCCGCTAAGAAGGTAGTTAGTTGGCAAACATGTATGCAACGTCCGCAAACACTATTACAGCTTCTTCTAACAAACCCACTAACATGACTGGAATGAAACTACATAAAGCTCTTTCAACTTCAACCGCCACAATGCCATGTGTGGAAAAAGTACGATAGAAAAGGTGTGAAGGTTTTTGTGCTTCAACCTCCACTTTTTCTGCCAGCTCACTAAGCTAGAAGAATAGAACTAGAAGCTCTTTCTATGTCAATTGCAAGAGCACTACCTGGTGACAAAGAACGAAAAGAAGAGTTTGAAGATCTCTTTTCTTCAACTCCTACTATGTCACCAGTCGACAATGCTGAAATACAAGAGCGTGAAGCTGTTACTGTATCAAGTGCCACTATGCCACCTGTTGATGAAGCTGAAATACAAGAGTCGGAAGCTCTTCTTGCATCGATTTCCCCCACGCTACTACATTTAAAGGATAGAAAAAAAGAGCATGAAGTCCTCTCTATGTCAACCGCAATGATTCGACTACTTGACAAAGCTAGAACAAGAATGCTATCATTTGTGTCATTTTAGACTACCTTCACTAAGCGTGTTGCAACATTTTCTTCATACAACAAAGCCAAAGAATGTTGCCTTCCTCATCCTACGCCCGGACATCGAATAGGAGAGTTCATTTTTGAGATCTTGAATGAAGGCTCAGTCGCAGTTCCACCCATCAGTAGAATAGGAGTTGATGACATTTCCCATGATCACGGGCACCACCTTTGTTGCTTGCTACAACGATGCCTCTTTTGTAGCACGGAAAGTGAACGAGAAAGCAAAAAAATATTTTTCTTGCCCACATTATACACATCATTGGACCTGTATTGGTCATCATTGTCAAATTCCATGTCCGAAGATTTTGATAGTGGCAAATCATATGTCAATGGTGTCTCTGGAGGTTTTCTTCTATTTGCAAAAGGCGATACAAGGTTTTCATTGACATGCAAATTGTGAAAAATGTTTTCCTCAGCTATACCATCTGTAGGCCCTACATCGGAGGAGCGCTCGAGGAGCACTCGACCGGTAGGTCACCAGGGTGTTGTAAGAGGTTATGGTGGTAGGTTGACTAACCAAGTTGGCACGTTAAAATCTGAAAGGACCTGTAAGGGAACCTTTCAATCTTGTGGAGGCAAGGTATTTGAACCTCGCTGTTGTCCATTTAAGGAGGTGCAATTTTGGTCCCTTTAGAGGAGATAAACTGTACCAAGATATAAGTTATAGCAAAACCTGGCCATCAAAACTAGGTTAATATTAACAAGTGGAAGGTGGATGGTTGAATCTGAACTCAAATTGTAAAGGTGAGGGCATGCATGGGTGAATCTAAAACACCTATAGAATTTTTAGATCACATGGAGAAATACATAAAAGATCTTAAAGACTAGCTTCAAGGATGTAGCCACATGTGTCGACTTGCGAACCCAGAGGGGACTTGCCCCGGATGCAATAAGCTATGGAAAACAAGACCAAGAGCAGATTTTTTATGGAGCCACTAGCTTTTACAAAGGTATGAAATTTCTTTTTAGGATGGTGCATCCGAAAGAAATAGTTTATATTGGCAGAGGCTAAGGTTGGTACACATCAGACAAGAGGCATCAGATAGAAAATGATGATTACTAATGTCGTATAAAGGCATAATAGACTGAATGGAATAATCCATGTAATTTGTCCTTGGAGGGCCTCCTACAATGCTATTACCTTGGAGGTTGGATGTAGTTCCATAACTACCTTGGTGATGACATAGCCACCTAGGCCAACTTAAGAGTCATCTGGTACATGAAGGGTTGTTCGCAACTCAAAGGTCACGAAGATGTTGTAGGAGGTTGTGGTGGGAGGTTGACTAACTACCTTTCAGCATGAAGCTGAAGGTTCATAACCTCCAAGGCGTGTTAGATGTGGCTAAGACAAGGCTTTGAACAATGCCTTTCTCGATTTATGGAGGTGAATTTTTAATGCCTTCAAAGTGGATAAATCTGCACCACGAGATGCTATTTAGCTAAGTCTGGCCATCATAACTGGTTTAATGTCAGTTATTCAATCATTTAGTTTGATCTTTAGATGCATTTTGGGAGTCTTACGACAGATATGTTTCATCTTTTTTAAGTTCAATTAATGGACATTTTCATGTGTTTTTTTTATTCAGATAACATGGTTCAAATTACCTCAATATCTTATCCAAAACAACATCCTTTGCAATGTTCTCTTATGATTTTTTTTAACTACATCTTGGTTTGTATGTTGGTATGAATCTTCAAGTGTAAAGTGTAGTGTTGTAACGTACTTTATCATCTTCCTAACGAAATAATATATCTTAGATTTTGTATCTGTGAAAGATTTTAGTTGTTCATGTTGATCATACTGAATCTAATAGGCATAAAGACCTGATAGTGACACTTGAAAGACCCACAATCGTAAGAGACCCACCTTTGTGTGGGAGAGAGGTTCTGTTTATCATTGCATCCATCTCGGGCCCTTGTCTCGCATGGTGTTGCGCTTCATCATGTTGCTCCCTTTGGAAAAGAACCACTTTTTTGTGGGAGCAGAGCAACACAGTGTGTTGTTTCACACGTTAACCATATCTTGTGAGGGTAAGACCCACTATCATGTGGAGTTTCGCTGTTGGCTTGCGTACACATCTCTAATTGCATAATCATTTTGAACATAGTGACATTTACATGCAACAAGACCAGTGAGTTGTGCGAGAATTAAGCTTTTTGTTTGTAGTCACATCTTTGCACTACATTCATTTACGGTGGAATCTGGGCCCATGTAGCATATCTTGGTTGTTTTTGACGCATGGACGTTTCATGGAAAATGAGGAATAAGTCTAGCTCAAACCTGCGAAGAGGTGGACAACCCGGTGGTTTTTTTCCAGTTGTACAGCTTGTTATTTGTTTAAGCTATATGTTGGCTGTTCTTACATCATTCTTTCTAAATAGTGTTCTTTTTCTGGCTGGATTGGTTATGTAACGACTCATGTGGCTATGCAACTACATACAACCTCCAAGGCCAAAGCCTCTTAGTAGGCCCTTTCTAATACTAATAGAGGGGCTTAGTCCATTCAAACCATTATGCCTTCAAACATCATCAAGTGCCTTCACATTCATTTAGAGCTATTCTGGATTCAACCTTCGTAAGCCTCATTGTCTAACACTACAAGCCTGTGCTTAAGGACGCACCTTTTACAGAGGCCTATGTCCTCTACAGTGTAAGTCATTGCGATTCCAAGCAACCTTCTCCATGTCTGGTTTACAAGACAGTCTCAAGGTATTGACGGCGAGTTCCCTTTGGGTCCACAAGTCTACACTTGTGGCTACATCCCTCAAGTTGGTTTAGGGACCTCTTCATGTACTTCTCCAAGTGATCTAAAAATTCTTCTAAACATGTCAGATCCTTCTGTAAATGCCTTCCTCTTCCAAAGCTTTGTCAAGTTTCACCCATCCACCTTTTGCAAATCTTGACATGGTATTGGAACACATTAACGGCCTTCAAAGACAAGAAAGGCTTCACACCATTTGCAACACCATGGAAGGCAAGGTAGTTGACAACTTTAATGTGGATGTGGTTGAGGACTTCCAACTTATTCAATGGAAAATTTTTGCCACAAGCCTACCAACCCAAGATGTGTAGTACACTGTGGAAATCTCGGTAGTCCAATCTCTTTTGCCCAAGCGAACCCGAAATCGTCGCCTTAAGTTTGACACTGACATCAAAATGCTACAAGAACAAGCAACATGGCGAGGACAAAGAGGAGAAACATTCAATTTTATCATACACAATACTAGCTATTAGAGCTAGAGAAGTTCTAGAACCTCTCAAAGGGATTTTGGAAATAGCAAGAACATCTTACATAATGCTACCTCATGAAGTTTGAGATGTAGCAGATATGCTCACAAGGGTAAATTTGATACATTACCAGCTGACAAAGCTAGAGAAGAGGTTGGATTGTCCACTAAGGTAACAAAAACTGCTACAAATGTCGCCATCAAACTAAGAAACAAAGCTAGACCAGCAACATTTTTTTCTACAATGAAAGCAGATTTGGCTACAAAACTCTACACACTTCGAGCTGACAATGGTGGAGCGAGAACATATGTTTTTGTAAAGATAGTGGACAAATCTGTATCACTTTTCACACTGCTTATTGTTGAAGCTAAAACGATAGTAGATGTGTTCGCAATGTCAAAGGACCCTGCTACAACACTGTAAAAAACACGAGCTAGAAAGGTTGGGGCGGAAACTGATGTGTTCGCAATGAGAGTGGACATGACTCCAACATTCCACACATTACTAGCTAACGAAGCAAGGCAATAGCTTTTTTTTCCATAACGGTAGTGGACATGGGTGTAGCACTCTACACATTACCAGTTTACAAAACTAGAGAGGCAACAAATTTGTCTCCAAGGGCAGTAGATACATATGCAATCGTCGACACACTCCCAGCTGACAAAGCTAGAGCGACAAACGATGTGTGTGGCACAATTGTGGACACTTTTGCAACACTCTCCACACTACCTACTCATGAAAGTGGAGCGGCAACACGTGTCCACAACGATAGTAGACGAGACAACATCAGTCCTCACATTGCCAGCTAACAAAGCTGGGGCGCCAAGAGATGTGTCCGCAATGATGGTGGCCACGGGTGAAACACTCTACACATTTCTAGGTGATAAAGTTGAGGTGAAAGTTCATTTTTCCTCAATGACAGCGCACATGTTTGCAGTAGATTGCGCACAACTAGGTAAAAATGAAAGAGGGGTGACAGATTTCTTGGTAATGGTCAAGGACATGAAATTAATATCTACAAAATACGAGCATATGGAGTTGTAGTGGTAAGAAATTCATTTGGAACAGCAGGAGACATGGCTACAAGTATTAACACAATACAAGCTCACTTATCTAGAACAAAAGATCCCGAAGCTCTTTGAACTACAAAAAGTTCTTTCACAAGTGCGCATAGTACTATGATATTCATCTTAGGTAGGAAAGTTGGACCAAAAGTGGGAGAAGTTTCTTCCACGTCAACTATGACATCACCATCATTTGCAACTATGGTCAACAAAGCCAAAAAGCAGCACATCTACGCGTAGATGCAATAAGTATCACTATGGTGGATTTCTTAGGACTATTTCACAAAGCAAGTGATGGTTCATAAACTCGCCACATTAAGGCACAAGTCACTAGTTAGCTGATTGATATGGCGAGCAAAGCTTCCAAGCGGCACCCCTCCCCCTTGTCAACAAGGTGTCGCCAAAACCTTAATGTCTGGATGAAGGCGTTCATCCGTTTCTCGCAAAGTCCGGGGACATCGCTTCCCACTTTCTGTGAAGTTGAATTTTTTTTTAGAACTTCAGAAGTAAAGAAAAAACATTGTCATGTTTGAAGATCATGGTTACGTAGGTGGAGCGCTCAGCCATCATCACAATCTTTCCAATCTCAACAAGAATATCCTATGCGGCAACCACCTCTTTGTGGAGTTTTTATCAAGAGTGGCTGATAGGACACAATCTACACACTTGGATTCCTTTCAAATAGGCGTATCCTAAGCTGCCTTAGCCGAAGTAGCCGGGCCCACCGCCTTGTGGTGAACTCTTGAGGCATTGAACCGGTGGTGTGATCATCTATCTGGTGTTTAGCCACCTTTGAAATACTTGTCGCACAACTGTCTTCATACAACAAAGCTAAAGAACGACGTCTTCCTTGTCCCTCACCTTGTCCTTTTGTGGATGAATCTAGTATTGGGAATCCACATAAAGGCTGTACCTCTGTTCCATCCATCGAGAGAATAGGCGTTGATGACTCTACTTTTCCCAAGTTCATGGGTGCCACCTCTGCAGCCTATTTGATTGGTGCCCTTCTAGGGATCTTGAGAAGTGAATAAGAAAGCGAGAAATATTCGCCTTGCTTGGAGCTTCCACAACAACAGCCCTCTTGTAGTGGTCATTGTCACATTCCACATTGTCAAAATTTGAAAGTGGAAATTCATCCGTCGATGGTGCCTCTGAAGGTGTTTCTAGAGTCATTGTAGCTGATGGAGGATTTTTTTTTAACTCAACATTGAGGAGAAAATCTTCCCTTGTTACGTTCTTACTTGTCCTTGCAATGGAGGAAAAGGAATGCTCCATCTCACAAGGCTCCAATGCTTTTACGACTGTAGACATTCTTGTGGCCACACGTCTTAGTGATGGCTCTTGAATGCCATCGTCAGTGGCTATTACTATGGAGTTTTGAGCCTTTAATTGACCTTACAGGTTCTCCTTGAGTGAAAGTGGCACCTTCTAAAGCTTTTGCTTTGGAGGTTACTTGCAACTTCCACCAAAAACCTGCCCAAACAAACAAATGCCTGAAAAGCACCACCCTCAACTGTTTGTACCATCTTCCTACGGACTGTTGAGCTTCATCTATTACGATATGGCTGTTTTTGTTATATCCTTGATAATTGCATCGTTATGGGACAACAACTTCGAAGAATTACGGTGTTTTTCTTTCGTGGTCGAGGGGGGGGGGGTATTTTGCAGAAACATCCCCGTCACAAGCGCGCCTCATCTAGCGCCTCTGATTAACCGCCCGCCTGCAAGTGACTGAGGATCCACAGCCACGCTAAATCGCCAGCTTGGTAGCAACAAGTCAACTAGTCGCTCATGCCTTCCTCAAGGAAACTTGCCTCCCTCCCTCCCTTGTAGTTTCTAATAAATCTGCAAGCTTCGTAGTTTCTTGCAAATTCTACAAAGAGTGGAGTATTTGTGGATAATGGGAAGCAGGGTGGGGGGGAGAACAAGCCAAGTCTCCCTTGCAACATGTGTGGAAATTGCATGATGCCAAAAAAACACGAAAAATTTAGAAGAATTCACCTTGTGCTCCAGAGCCTCTTTGTTCATCAAAGCAACATCTACGCCATGCAATTGTTCTTGACACCAACACCAACACGTCTTTAGGAACCAATACACTTGCACCATCATCATCCAAAACGACTTCATTACCTTTTTTGAGGTCAATAAACCTTCCATAACTCCTTTGAGGATCCTCTTTAACATTGACCCATCATCAAGTAAGGGGGGGTGTTTTGATACATTGTGTTTTGATTGTTGGGTTTTGCGAAAATTCCTTTTGTGGCGCATTTAAAGTGCTTTTGAGGGATGGAAAAGTCACATCCTTAAATAGATGGTGGCGATGTTGAAATCCCTGCCTTAGTAATATCTTTGTTGCAATGGGAGGTTCTTGTATTCGGTGACTCTTTAGCTTCCTTCTCACGGGTAGTTGGACATCCTCCTACCACAACCTCCTACAACCTCCTGGTGACCTTTCACCTGCCAGTGTCTTTTCATCTTCCACCTCCAATATCTCCTATATCCTACCCTCTGTTGTCTTACCCACGGCTTTTCTTTTCCATTCCTCACTTGTGTTTATCAACTTTCTCCCTTCATGTAACCTCCTTCCTCCACTCTTTCTACTTATTCCCATATGTTTTCATCCTCAAAGGTGTACGCCTATGTCTCATCCTCAACCCTCTTCCCCTTATTTGGTTTACCTGATCCCTCCATCCCTTCTTCCAAATTCCTTACACAATCCTATTTCTCTTCCTCTGTTCATGGCCTTTCTCTCTTGTCATCATCTTCAATCTCTATGTCTTCTCTTCCACCTCCTTTCCATCTTCTTCTGATATCCACGTGTTCCGACAAGTAGTGCCTTCTTTGACGCTCCATCCACCCCACCTTAACATGTTTCCTATCCTCCTCCTCTTGATTAGCTTGGCTTAAGCGTACATCTATAATCAGCTCCTCCAAACTCCTCCCCCTTTGACAAAAACGCATCAAAGAATTTCTTATCTCCTTAGCTGGTTTCCTTTCCTCACCATTGTCTGGGAAGTTACTACTTCCCACGTCTCCACCATATCCACTGAGGTACTTCAATAGTTCATTGCCATCATCTCTGCCTTATCTTTTTCTTACACATGTTTCCTCTTTCATGATCTTAGTCGCAATAGTGATATATGTACTAAGAACCATTGTAAATGAGTATGCATTGTGTTATGTGTACCTTATTTTGTTAGAGCCTTTCTGGTGTTGAAGCTGATATGTTGACTACTTTTACATCAAAGTTGTGAGACCCAAAGCTATGTGGGAGCCAAGAAAATGATCACATACATGGTGGATCTTGCATTTTTTGCTTTTTCTCATTTACCTTTTGCATTATCATGTTCACGTCATAACACACTCAATGTAGTTACAAAGACGTGTTGATACCCCACAACTCATATTGTACTATATGGCATTAAAATGTTTCATTGTTCATGACATGGCATTCTTGCACAATGATCACAGTGAAATTTGTTTTAGTCTCCATTCTTACCATCCCCTGAGAGAATTGATTAATCTCTACTTGTGGTTGAGGGTGGCTTGCTTTGTAGGTTTTGGGAAAGACCAATCCATATGTATGAGCCATAGTTTATCTTGTCTGAATTCTCTTTCTTGAAATACTTCTTGAAGCAGAAAAATGAATTCTTTAGTTGCATGTGTCAGCAATGAGATTACTATGGGCCAATCCTACTACCTACAGAAGATAATACAATGATTGTCGCCCAAGTTGTCCCCATTGGTGTCGATTCCATTAGTCAAGAGTTGGGCTCTTCAATGGCTCAGGTGTTATATGCATCTTGATTGAGCTTAATGTGTTGGGAAGTCTTGGCTATAAGAGAAAGTGTTTTGTGATAAATGACAGGCCTTTGATTTGTTGCTTTAGGTTTTACATTTTCTCCATTGATCCTCACATCTCTTTTTGTAAAAAATCAAGTTCATGGTCTAAAACTTTTACAATGTTTGTTCTCCTTCAGTTTCCCATGTAATCATACATGTTATGTAGTCATTAGAGTTCATCTCACTACTTGATCAATAAGTTCATTTGTTCATGTGAAGATTTGCAGAAGGTGGAAGGTTGAATCTAGACCAAATGTGGAAGGCCAAGGCATGTATAGAGGAATCTGAAATATCTACAGGAATTCATAGATCACATGGACAATTACATGAAGAGTTCCTTGAATCAGCAACATGGATGTAGCCATAACTGCAGACTTGTTGACCAAGAGGGCACATGCCTTGGATGCCTTGACACTTAGTCTCAAAAACCAAACCTAGAGCACAGTGTTTGTAGCGCGACTAGCTTGCACTACAAAAGGCGTAGTCTTGTGCAAGGGGTACTTCCTACGGCACTGGCCAGTAGTGTCAAAAATGTGGCTTGTACGGTCGACATTCAGGTATTTAGAAGGAATCTGATAATGTCTGAAGGCTTTTCAACGAATAATGGACTTAATGGACAGAGCCTCTTAAGTAGTCCTTGAAGGGCCTCCTTGGAGGCTTTTGCCTTGGAGGGTGTACGTAGTTGCATAACCACCTGGGTAGTTACATGACCACCTAGGTCAAGTGAAGATCACTTTTATGATGAAGGGTTGCTTGCTGCTGAAAGGTTACCAGGTGGTTGTAGGAGGTTATCATAGGAGGTTGACTTAGTACCCTTCAGCTCAAAGCATATGGGTCATAGCGTCCAAAGGCCTCCAAGGACACCTTAGTTGTTGTAAAGGCAAGGATTTGAACCTTGCTTTCCTCCATAACGGATGTTAATTTGTGGTCCCTCCAAAGTAGACAAATATGCACTAAAAGATGCATTTTAGCAAAAACTAGCCATCAAAAGTGGAAAAATCTCAATGCCCCCTGCTCAATTCATGATGGCTAATGTTGAAAAATGTCCTTGTAGGAATTTTGGGAGGCTTTGTGATTGAAAGCCACATGATGGAAACGTTTGGTCAACATGATGGTACTTTTGTAATAGTTGTTAAAGAAGTGATGTAGCTTGTACATAGAACATGTAGATGGCGCGAAAAGTGCTTGGACAGACAAAGAGGGCTAAGGGGAGTCGGATGCATGCCTTTGGATTTTGTTTCTCGATTGTTTCTTGTCTACCATAATGCCGGCGGATGTTACAAGTAAGACTTGGCTTGCTCCTTGCTCCCTTACTCTTGCGTATTTGCAAATGCTACGATCCTCAAATCATTTTCAAAAACTGCAATTTTTAGAGTTTCCACTGAAACTAGAAGGGGGGCGGGGCTAAGGACCTGATCGTTGAGTGCTTGATTGAGTAGTTGGCTAATCTCAAAACCAGTGGTCGATTGAGGCTCTCGGTGCCTAGTTGGCGGCTAGGTGTCAACTGCTTGTAGCCACCCTTGTGTGTAGTTTTGGAAGGCATGTATCACTCGAGGTGGCCACTTGGTTAGAATGTCAACAACCGTGTCATTTGTGAGTTACTGTCCTTTTCCAAGTGACAGTGAAGTGGAATTTTTCAAAAATGACCCAAATGGTGTAGAAGGTACTAAAACATTTGTAGGCCGTTAGAAAAACTGTCATGGTTGTTTTTATGGCCCGCTTTTGCATGATGGGGGTGGAAGTTGCTATTAGCCGCTCACTCCTTAAACTGAGGGAGACGAGTCTTGCCTCCACAAGATGGAAAGGTTCCCTTGGAGGTCCATAGGGGTTGTGACCCATCGAAATCTTGTTGAAGGGTGGCTTTCCAGCCTACTATTACAACCTCATCTAACTTCCTAATGACCCTTCTCATTTCGAGTGACCTTTCAGGTGTTAGTGACTCTTGAGCTAGCCTGGGTGGTTATGTAACCACACAGGTGGTTATGCAACTTCATACAACCTAGAACTTCCATATTCTATTTCCTTGTTTGAGCTTCGTGACATGGATTTATTAGATTGCATCATGAGATAAGTTTTTCCTATTTGGATTGAAATGACGGACTCATAAAGCTCAATGCAAGTGATGGAGTTTACCAAACAACTATCAAGTATTAATAACCATTTGTGATCTTCACTGGTAACCTCCTTTTTGGTAAAGAATATGTTCATGAAAAGGTTTAACTAAAAGTGATATGTAGTTGGTTCAAGGTCATTCCCTCTATTTGTTGTTTTTAAAAATCACAAAGGAATCACAAAACTAATGCACTTATTTTATATTACTTGAATAAAAAGGAGAGAAATTGCCGGAGTTTCCAAATGTGATAGTTTATTGCACGTTGTTTACACCAAATAGGTGCAATCTTTGTTTGTACCTTTACAAAAAGCCAATTTTACATGTTATAAACTACAAAAACAAATTGAAGAGATGAAATGTATGATAATCATAAAGAAGAAAGACCACTAAGAAATTCGAACAACGTCTTAGCTAGTAAAACAAGCTAAATATTCATCTGATTTTGTATAAAATCAATCAAGAAATACAAGTAAATCGATTACACATGAACTTTCCTTTTGCAATAGCATTCAAAAGAGTAAAAAGAAGCTAATATCATATTATTTGGGTTTATTTCCATCTACATCCTTTATTCGAACAACAAACTAAATACATATGATGCACAAGTATTAAAGTTGATGGGATGGAATCTCCTATGGACAACAACGTAAGAGTTATGACAAAGGATAGTAAATGATGTCCGTTGTCATCAGTGGTGGATGGTTGTGATTGGGTATACCAATTATTAACCAGTTTGGTTGTCTAGTTATAACGAATTGTATGAAAATTATACCCTTAGGTTTGAGGGTTAACGTGTATACCTCACAGAGCAGAAGGAACAAGGGTTTTCTAGGCATTTAAAGTATTTTGCAATTTTCATGCATAAATGGGTGCTAAACAGCTTTAGTTAGAAAAATTGAATATAGGCCTTCAAGGGGGCGTCATACAATCCCTGAAGTGTATGTATTTGAAGCCACAGAGAGAAAAGAAATGGGGAAGCACATATAAGGTGAAATATTTGTAACGTGGACTGAAATATAGCGAGAACAAAACATTGTCACATGTCATGTGCCTGTTTTGTGTGGGTGTATATAATGTCAAGGATGTTATTGTTATTATTACAATGTCTCATAGTACAGTCAAGTATATATCAGATTGTTTTCCACGCAAATCATTGTGATCTTAATAAGGTAATAGGACTACTATGTGCAAAAGCTCGACAATTGTTAAACATCGTGATAGAATTGAAGACACTTTGCAATGCCTCCCATGGACATGGCCCTCACGTTGAGGCTATAACAAAATATTAAGTACAAGGAAGTTATGAAGGAAAAGCATCCAATGAATAGGAAAAAGACATATACATCTTTGATTGAAATAGAATACACAACGTTAACTGTCATTGTGTTGGCAAATATTCTTTGTGTTTGATCGTGAACAATTGGTAACCCACTCAATTCAAATACGAAATTTTTAAGGGTAAGCCTTCTCTTAGGATGGCTTCTGGGTTCCTCAATCTCATGTTTGATAATGAATGAGTCTTACAAGCATGTATCAGTAAGCCAACAATGTTTTTGTTTCAAATACCACATTTGTCGTATTTTTCTTATATTCTTCTATCATCACGGAGAATACTATTGATATGGGCATGTAGAATTTCTAGTTTAGGAGGATGTATTGTGGAAGGCGAAGCATATTTAACGGGCAGGCATTGACCTACACTCAAAGTTGGGTTTAAATTTGGTACAATTGGAGTTTTTTTTCCAAGAAATCACAAGTTTGTTATTGTTGGGCACTTTGTCTAATCATAATAAAATCAAACGAGAAATTAACAACAAGGTATGCTAGGTTTGGTTGTGTGTTCATAAGATGTTTAGTCTAAGCAATCCTTCCACTGTTTGCACGGGGACATTTGGAGAATGTAAATTTGGAATAAAGTGAAGGGATTGTCTCACTTTGTTGTGCTTGGAAACGTTGTGGTGAATTATTGTGAAAGGAACACTCTTTGCTTAGTATAGATTCTTCCCCAGTGGTTTGTAAAGATGTCCTTGTGAAAGAATGGGCCAAGGTATGACAAAGGAAAAAAATGCTTCATTTCGTTATTGGTTCCTTCATTACTAATTGTGCATTAGGATAAACAAGTTACACCATCAGGTATGAGAAATTCATGCTTAGTGATTTGCCACGTCATGGAATTTGTTTTGTGTGAGTTACTACACTCTTGGAGGTTTGCTTGATTTTATCAAGTGGACAACTATGCATTCCCTGTTTTCGAATGAAGAACAATGCAAGAGATGAAAATGCATCAAAAATACCTAGAAACTCTGAGAAAACATGCCAAATGTATATCATTAGTTGACCTTCACATGAAATAATACTATAAAACTAGTTTAAAAGAATATTTTATTTTACATAAGGGATTGGAAAACATGATATCACGTACCACCTTTCCAAGCAATTGCGTGAGTTAGAGACAGAAGAGTGTTTTTACCATGGCATGAGTACTTGTGCTGAGTGAAATAATAAAAGAAAGATGAATGTTACTTTGAGCATAAAAATTTCATTTTACAATGGTATTCACATAGCTATTTGAGTCGTTTTGTGAATTTTGGTTTCATGCTTGTGGTTTTCACGCCAACAGTTGCCTTGCCTCTCATTCCCCACTATTCTTTTGTTTTGTCCAAGAAAATGTGGTTACCTTCACACCAAAGGGCATTGTACTTACCTTCCCACGTCTAGGTTGTTGTCTTGTTTGCACTCAAAGTGGAGTGCTTAAAAATGTGAAGGCTTTGGCTGAAATAAATTGAAGGTGCTATGAGTTTGGTGTAGCCTCAAAGCTATAGTAAGTTTTTAGTATCTTCTTGGTCATCATAGGCCACAACCTGGTTTGCTTGGGTGACGAGCTAAGAGTTTAAGGTTAGGTGATGCTTGTCAAGTGAAAAAGAATGGAAGAGCGTATTTGCTTTATTGGAAGTTTGTGGTGTCTCACTACAAGCACGTGCGACACATCCTAGTATGAAAGCCTTCTCATAACATCTTAAAAAATCACTTATGCCTTGAATTTGAAGAGGAACAAAGTCATGTTAAGATTTTTATGAGGTGGTGTGAAAGAGTAGTTGATGTGTTATTCTGCAATTTTGATCTTGAATTTTTAGGGTGTGTTTTTTTAGAGTGCGTTCACTCTCGTTGTCCTCAAATTCTATGCAATGTTGAGTCGTGTTGTTTCTTATAAGTGCAACTTCTATCAAGTTGCTATTTTGAAGGTTGTCACAAATGCTCAAACGAGTCCAGTGGAGTTTCAAAATTTGACCATTGAGGGGGTTTGTCCAGATTTTGTACCGCTACTATTAGAAAAACACTAGATCACGAAATACCTCATACTGTACTAATATGTGATTATGATATGATTTTTTTATCTTATACAATTCCATTCATTTTGCAACCCGGGCATATGTTTTGTTCTTTTATGTCCTTTAAAAACATATTCCTTCGGCCTCTACTATGGGCAATTCAAAAGCAAAAACAATTAATTGGTTCACGACTACTAAGATCAAGAACTATAGCATGGATAGAGGCGTATTTGGATACTTAAGTGTCGCATCAGTGTTAAGGTCCTGTCTATGATAACTTGCATTAAAGGGAACCAAGGTTTTGAAAGGCGAGGTGCATGTGAGAGTCCAACCAAAGAAGGGTTGTTTGAGGAAACAAAGGACAAGGAATGAAATCAAGAAAAACATTAGGTCCCATGTTGATTGTTTTGAGAATAAAAAATATTTGACAACGATTACAAATCTAAGTTGTAGAGCATAAAACATTATTAACCATGAAATCAAAGATGAGCACTTTATGGCCGATAAAAAATGGCCTTTTATATTGAATTGGTTAGAATCCATTTTCATCAGGAGTGAGTTTCTAAATTTGGTTATCTTAGGTGTTTAGAACGCTATCTATGAATAGTTGTGGTCGTTCAAAGAAATTATTTGTTTAATGTAGCCCTGATGTATGATTGGTCATTCCACAGTGTTTGGCTTATGGTTTCCAAATTGTTGTTATGTTCCCAAAATTGCAGAGTAGATCTTTCCTCGTCTGGAAAGACATCATTGAATAACTATAGGACTGAAGCATACTATGATAAACGTTTTTTTAAAAATCAATGCTCAACGTAGGTCTTTCTACTTAATAAGTATACTTTGTCCAAACGTAAGATTCATGCATATAATCATATTCCTCCTCGTGGAAAAAAATCTGAAGATTAAAAATATTGAACTTAGCCTTTATCCTTTGTATTCATGTATGGGAATGCTTAGTGATTTTGAAATTTAATGAGAAGCTAAAAAGAATACAATCTAAATGAAATGTAAGTTTAAGAATTCTGTTTTTAAGTAAACAATTTTGAATAAGAATAAAATCTCATTTCAATCAAGGTAAAATCTTTGTACCTCTAGTAAAATTTTTAATCTTTATAGTGATAACTTAGTTGTTCCAATTATATGTTCTTAGTTGAAAATTAGATTTTTCTATTTGATACATTTTGCATCAAACGTTGAGAAGATTTATTTTGAAGATACTAAAAAAATTAAATTCGAGAAATGATGCAAAATAATTCATTTGGGATGGATTTTTGTGATTGCACATTGAAGGAACAAATTTATGCCTCAAAGCTTTGCTTAAAAGTTTCAATCTCCATCTTTGAGAATTATTTTGTGTCATCACTTTCTTTCAGACCAATATCTTTTGAAATGGACTTTTTGGTGAGTATGGTTAGATTTGTACTTTGTGAATGCATGAAATTGAGTCTTTTCAGAACATTCTGTCATTTTAGCATTTCAAAACTTCACAATCACTCTGTATGAGAGAGTAAATAATCTTGAATACTATTGTCAAATACGAAAAGTTATCTTTAATAATATATTTCAAATGATTTTTTTGTCTTTTTGAAACTCGAATGTTTCATTCTTAATGCAGGTTCAATTGCAATTTCTTATATTTCTATTTGGGGTCACTTAAAGAAAACATTGATGTATCTTTATTTCGAATACACATATTGGCAGAGATATCATTTCTGATACCTTTAGGCAGTTTGACTGATATTTTTCTTAATGTATTTTTTTGATTAAGTTATGCTATTTTTGTCATCAGTTCTATCTCATGTAAGTATTGATCCATGCATATTCAAGTGAATGAATTAAAATTAAAACTTTTTTTTGAAAAATCTTTTGGTTCTGTCGTTTTCTAGTTATCAATGAGTTTTCTTAAGCGTAGAGACTGCCCCAAATCTAGGAGGAGATTAAGAAGTGTTTAGAAATGGGAACGATGAATGACAATGCAGAGATGGGGGATACTTACTGTAAAAACGTCTTGTGAAGAACTAGTAATGGTGAGAATGGTCCAGCCGAATCACCTAAGAGAACTCAATTTCAAACTGGTCGCTAATGAAGTAGTTGACCTTGTTGGTAATACCACTGCCATCCGTGCTTCCCGATTGGTACCAATGCATGCGAATCGGCTATCAAATCTTGTTGAGGCTTTCAACGTGGCATAGAGTCGTTGGGGTTCTTCACACCAAATGAAGTGGAAGTGGCCTCTCACTGGCGCGAAGCATGAGTTTAGCACGACTTCAAATGTGGAGTTTGCGACGCAACAGTAGACATGCACACATTTGATTTCATTTCAAATCCATGTGAACTCACCTCTCGCGATGAATTTGAGCCAATTGCTTTTGTCCCCTATTTTTGATGCACGCTCGCTGGCAAGGCGCATGGACGCAAAAGCGGACAAACGAGCATGTCGGAAAGATTACGTTTTCTTAATGCGCTTTGAGCTGCCAAGGCTAGTTGCTAGGAATCACTATACCTCAAAGGTTGTAGCAATTCCTAGCAATTGTTCAGGCGCGCGAAAGGACTTCCCACCTTTTTGTGAGAGTGCGAGCCGAGAACATGGGTCAACGTTTTGAGGAATTATTCAGAAGACGTGCAAAAAGCATTCACGCAATTATCTGTGATGTTTCATTGCCAAGCCTTCCTGTGTGAGGGCTTTGTCCATAGCAATTCGACCCATTTGTCCCATGTAATCTGCCGAGCACACCGGACGTGGCTTGAATTGCTACGAGGCAGTGTCAAGGAGGCCGTACAACCCCTTTGCCTATTTGAGAACCGGGCCATTGTTGGTTAGACTAGGATGCGGCATTGGTAGTGTCCTGTGCTGTGTTCCCTAGCTTTTTTTGGGTTACGAAGTATCCTTATTGTTTTCCGTTCGACATCCACTATTGAAAAACTTCTTTCCCTATTTTCCGTACCACCTTCTCCACCTTTGGGAGCTCGACCCAAATGGGAGACTCACCCCTTCAGTGGACAAGGTGCGGCTTACACACATCCAAAACAAATGCATAAGATAGACCCTAACATGCTAGGGCACATCCGACTTGATGGATGTGCGAAGAGCTAGAAACGACGGCACTCCATTTTTACTTCTTGTCGAAACCCATGAGACCCATGCTGATGGCCCCGGCAGGGGCAGAAAACAAGCAACGTGGAGGGTCCTCCTCGATCCATCTTGATGTGGATCGAGCAGGACTGCCGATCGAGACTAAGGTCAATCTCGACCTTTTGCTCTATTCAACGTGACGATGGACTCTGCGAGAAAGAAGTAAAAAAAGGCTCTCGAAGACAAAATCAAAACTGACAAGAGTCAGTTGTACAATAACCATTTTGACCCCGAGGACTTGATTCAAGCAATACATTGTTACATACGTAATTGCACATGAATTGTGTTTAGGCTATGTCTAAAATGATTTTTGAATCAATCTCTTTCACTGGAAAGTTTTATGACGTACTTTCTCTTCCTTGTTTAGAATAAAGGAAAACCAAAACCGTTTTCATTTCTTTTTGCATCTACCTTAGTAGAATTAAATTGAGAAATAATTAAGATAATATTTTAATCTAATAATTTTTCATTCTTGATCATAAACTTTTGTTTATTTGTTTTTATCATCTATGCTTGTCGTATTTGGTAACCCATGCACGCTTGCGTGCAACTTTGCACCCTTGTTGTGTACTTCTGTCAAAATTTTGTATGGACCGCCAACGAAAATGTATTGATGGAGGTTTGGCACGGCGCTGACTACAGCGTATACTACTCGTAGTGGCGCGTATCTTATCTGTTCCCGACGGATCCACGATTTTTTCTCTGAACCTGTAATGAACCTTGCGGAATCGAACCCGGGTCTCCGGATTTAGTGGCCCGACAATGCAAGTGCTAAGCACATCCGTTGCCAGCGTTGCTCTCGGTCGACGGCCGAGAGCACCGTTGCATTACACCACACGTGCTTCGCACACATTGTACAGTGAATACTTCGAGTGGAATTGACGCCAATCTTTGAGCAGGTACTGACCAAGTGGCTCTTTCAGATTTTTCAAAATAAATGAAACTAATTTGAAAACCTTCAGGACACGTATGGATGCAAGAGCTTTGTCTCGACTTCTTGCAGTGACATTTGCTGACGTTTTGTAGTGAAGGGGCGAAGCGCGATGGTCTCCACGACGAGAATCGTGGCTAAAATGGCGGGAATAGACGCTTGATGTGGTAGGACATCGCACCACACCTGATTTCTGTCAGTTTCGTCAGCCGAACCACTGGACTTTCAGAAATCGTCAGCCGAGCCACTTACCGCCCAAACCAAGAAACAAAAAAATGTTGGGGAACACGGCACTGGCGCAGACGATAAGAAAACAAGATAGCGGTGGCATGCCAAGAGAAAGAAAGAAGCAGGCAGCGTTGGTACGCTTAGTGAGGCAAGCTGCGCGCCTTCAACTCTGCCATGGTGAAGAGTCAAGTTGCCGTTCTTGCTGCGGCGGGGTCGGCGGCAGCTGCTGCGGTGTGTTTGCTCCTCCTACTCCAGATGCCCATCGGCAACTCGCCGCTTGTGGACCTCACAGTCGCCGGGCGGAGTCCCAAGCATGTCCCGGCGGACGTACGGACTGCAGCCCTAGCACCAGCACCAGAGACGGCACCTGCACAGGAAGCCACAAGGTCGGCCGCGGGACCAGCTGCAGCAGCAGCAGCAGCTCCACCAGAAGCAGAACCTCCGTCAGGTTCAGTGTCGGTGAGGCTACCGTCACCGTCGCCGCGGCTGCTCATATTCGGCGAGCACGACCTCGAATCGGGCGACTGGTGCAAAGGGCTACGCCACATCCACCACAGCCTCGCATGCCGAGTTTTCGTTGCATTCGCTATGAACCGCACTCTAGTGCTCGACCGCTTCATCTGCCTCGGCGCAGACCACGTTGGACACCATACACTCAGACCGGTGGCCCTCTACTTCGACCTCGACGCTCTGGCAGGGTGAGCGCATGAAGTATTGTGCGAAAGGGGTCGTGCCTCGTGCGACTTACTGCTCTGTCTTTTCCGTTTGCACGGCAGATGCGCTCAGACAACGTGACTGAACTTTTCTCGACGACCGATCTGACTCGCATTGCGTTGGAGATTGGAGGCGGGCCAAGCACAAGATCGGCCATGNGCTGCATTAGCAGCAGCAGTGGCAGCAGCAGCGGCAGCAGCAACAGCAACAGCAGCAACAGCAGCAGCAGCAGTAGCAACAGCAGCAGCAGCAGCAGCAACAGCAGCAGCAGCAGCAGCAGCAGCAGCAGCAGCAGCAGCAGCAGCAGCAGCAGCAGCAGCAGCAGCAGCAGCAGCAGCAGCAGCAGCAGCAGCAGCAGCAGCAGCAGTAGTAGCAGCAGGAACATCAGCAGGAGGAACAGTAGCAGCAGCAGCAGCAGCAGCAGCAGCAGCAGCAGTAGCAGCAGCAGCAGCAGCAGCAGCAGCAGCAGCAGCAGCAGCAGCAGCAGCAGGAGCACCAGCAAAATCAGACGCAGCAGAAGCAGCAAAAGTAGCAATAGCTTCAGCAGCAGCAGCAGCAGCAGTAACAGCACGAATAGCAGCAGCAGCGGCAGCAGCAGCAGCAGGACCAGCAGCAGGTACAGCAGCAGCAGCAGCAGCAGGAGCAGCACCAGCAGCAGGAGCAGCAGAAGGTGGAGCAGTAACAGCAGTTGCAGCAGAAGCAGAAGAAGCAGCAGCAGCAGCAGCAGCAGTAGTAGCAGCAGTAGCAGCATAAGCAGCAGCAGCAGCAGCAGCAGCAGCAGCAGCAGCAGCAGCAGCAGCAGCAGCAGCAGCACCAGCAGCAGCAGCAGTACGCTAACACCAGCAGCATCAGCAGCAGCATCAGCAGCAGAAGCACCAGCAGAAGCAGGACCAGAAGAAGCAGGAGCAGCAGCAACAGCAGCAGCAGCATCAGCAGCAGCAGCGGCGGCGGCAGCAGCGAAGGCGGTAGCGGCAGTAGTGGCGACTGCAGCAGCTGCGGCAGCTGCGCTGGCGGCAGTAGTGGCGGTGGCAGCAGCAGCGGCTGCGGCTGCGGCAGCGGTGGCGGCGGCCTTGGTGACAGCGGTGGGAGCTGGAGTAGCAGCAGCTGCAGCAGCAACAGTAGCAGCTTGCCCTCTGGCCTCACCGCAGCAGGGGCTGCGGCCACAGCAGAAGCAGCACCATGGGCAGTGGTCGCAGCTACGGAAAGAAGCAGGAGCTACTAAGACAGAAGGCTGGGCTTTCATTTTGTGGTGTTTGGTACCAAGGTGTCCAAATGCGTGATGTTCGAGCCCTGCAGTATGGGGAGGCCCATGGTTCACCCACTCTCCGCCTGGCAAGTACTGATGTTTGTGGCGGACCCACGGTACAGCAGGTGTTAGTAAGGTAGTCCAGTGGCAATGTCACAAGGGCGGACCATGGTTTACGGAATGCATCCCGGCAAGCTGACTACCTCTGAGTGGTGGAGCAAAAAGCATGTTGCTGCGGATGTTGTTGCGGGCAAGGATGAACACACCTCCCTGTGGATGTGCATGTGCATGTGCAACTTCGGTGGGCATTCCATAAACGTAGTGGGGTTGCGCGATCTACGCCACGCATGCATTTCCATTCCTACTTTGCCTCCTTCCTTACACTTCACCACGGACTGAAGCAAGCTGGTCAAAGTGAGTGGTCAAGAGACTTGTACCTGTAGCTGCCGAGGCACAGGTTCTTTTCCCCTGTCAAATGTAGGCCTCCCCAACTTCTCCGCAACACGTCGTTGGCAACGACTCGTTGCCGCTAGGCTGTATGTGGCCCCCTCAACCAGCGATTCCAGACACCTTCGTCCTTGCTGCAGCCTCCCAGGCAGCTGCACCCACAGCCAATGATCCAGGTCGTATGTAGAGGTGGGTCGGTACGCATCACGGATGTAGAGTTGAGTTGGTGTTAAGGCTCGGAGAACGAGAATGAGACGATCTCGAACATTGGAAAATCTTGAAATCTTGAAAATCTCGTTTGGTCTCGGTTTTTGAGATGAGATCAAGATGATCTCGTTTTCAAGATGAGCGAGACCAAGATTCCAGAAAGTGGGTCATTTCGAGACACAGTCTCGAGTAAGCATGTTAGGTCGGAACGGAACTGCTAACTCCGACTTCGACTTTGGCAACTTCGACTTCGACTTTTCAAACTTTGACTTCGACTTCGACAAGTCGAAGTCAGTTTCGACTTCGACTTCGACTCTGGTCGTGGTAATTCCGACTTCGTTTCGATTTCGACTCTGTTTTAGGTGTTTTTTAAGCACAGACCAGAAGACATTGTATATCTTACATGTCTGTGGTATGTTTATGTGAATAGCATGTCATGTACTTTCGTTTGAACACGATTACTAAAGAAAGACGTGTCATCAATCCACATAGTAACTGCAAATGTATTGTACCAAAAAAGAGTTGTTCAAAAAGCAAGTACAATGTTTACTCTTTGTCCTCTTCCTCATCCTCTTCCTCATCCTCATCCTCCTCGTCCTCATCCTCCTCCTCCTCCTCCTCCTCCCTATCCTCCCCCTCCCCCTCATCCTCCTCCTCTTCTTCCTCAGTTTGAGCATGCTTTGTCAAAGCCTTCACAATGGCATCTAACTTCTCCAC
>SZWC01003993.1:163992-183520 GCA_023375785.1 Penium margaritaceum | reverse complement strand
ACGCACATACGCACTTACACATACTTACAGGCACTTACACGCATGTACACATACTTACACGCACTCACACGCACTTACATGCACTTACACGCACTTACTCGCACTTATACGCACTTATACGCACTTACACGTACTTACACACACTTACACGCACTTACACGTACTTACGAGCACTTACACATACTTGCACACATTCACACACACTTACACACACTTACACGCACTTACACATACTTACACGCACTTACACGCAGTTAATTGTACTTCCACGCACTTACACGCACTTACACAAACTTACACGCACTTATAAACACTTACACATACTTATACACACTTACACACACTTACACGTACATACACGCACTTACACGTACTTACATGCAATTATACAAACTTATACACACTTAAAGACACGTACACGCAGTTACACGCACTAACACGCAGTTACACGCACTTCTACACACTTACACACAAGTACACGCACTTACACGTACTTATACGCACTTACACGCACTTACATGCAAATACACACACTTACACGCAGTTACACACACTTACACGCACATATACGTACTTACGTGTACGTACACGCACTTACACACACTTACATGCACTTACACGTACTTTCACGTACTTACACACACTTACATGTACTTACATGCACTTACACATACTTATACGCACTTACACGCACTTACATGCACTTCCACGCACTTACACGCACTTGCACACACTTACACGCACTTATACACTCTTACACACACTTACACGCACTTATACACACTTACACGAAGTTAAATGCACTTACATGCACTTACACACACTTACACGAACTTACTCACACTTACATGTACTTACAAATACTTGCATGCACTTATCTGCACTTACACGCACTTACACACACTTATACGCACTTACACGCACTTATATGCACTTACATGCACTTACATGCACTTACATGCACTTACACGCAGTTACACACACTTATATGCAGTTACACGCACTTACACACACACTAACACGTTCTTACATGCACTTACAAGCACTTACACACACTTATTCGCACTTTAACGCACTTACACGTACTGACACGTACTTACACACAATAACGCACACTTACACGGACTTACATGTACTGATACACACTTACACGTAGTTACATGCACTTAAACGCACTTACACATACTTACACGCACTTACACGTACTTATACGCACTTAGACGTACTTACACGTACTTACACGCACTTACACGCACATACACGCACTTACACGCACTTACATGCAGTTATACACACTTACATGCACTTACACGCACTTATACGTACTTACACGCACTTACACACACTTACACGCACTTACACGTACTTACACATACTTACACGTACTTACACGTACTTGCACACACTTCCACGTACTTACACGTACTTACACATACTTACAGGTACTTACACACACGTATACGCACTTACACACAGTTACATGCACTTATACACATTTTTACGCACTTACACGTACTTACACACACATACACGCAGTTACACGTAGTTACACGCACTTTCACGCACTTACACACACTTACATGTACGTATACGTACTTACACATACTTACACGCACTTACACACACGTACACACACCTACACGCAGTTACACACACTTACACATACTTGCACACACTTACATGCACTTACACACACTTACATGCACTTACATACATGAATACGCACTTATACGTACTTACACGTACTTACTCGTACTTACACACACTTACACACACTTAAACACACTTACACGCACTTATACACACTTACACACACTTACACAGACTTACATGCACTTACACGTACTTACACGCACTTACACGTACTTACACATACTTACACGCACTTACACACACTTACACATACTACCATGCACTTACACATACTTACACATACTTACACGCACTTACACGCACTTACACATAGTTACACGCAGTTACACGCACTTACACGTACGTACACGTACTTACACAAGCTTATACGTACTGACACGCAAGTACACGTACTTACACGTACTTATACATACTAACACGCACTTACATACATTTACATGCACTTACACGCAGATACACGCACTTACGTGTACTTACACACACTTACACACACTTACATGCACTTACACACACTTACATGCACTTACATGTACTTACATGCACTTACACGTACTTACACACACTTACACGTACTTGCACGCACTTGTACGCACTTACACATACTTACACGCACTTACACCCACTTACACGCACTGACACACACTTACATGCACTTACACGTACTTACACGCACTTACATGCACTTACAGGCACTTATGCACACTTATACGCACTTACACGTACTTACACGCACTTTCACGCACTTACAAGAACGTATATGCACTTACAACCACTTACACACGGTTATACATACTTACACATACTTACACGTACTTTCATGCACTTACATGCACTTACACGTAGTTACACGCACTTACACGTACTTACATGCACTTACATACACTTACACGCACTTACACATACTTACACACACTTATACCCACTTGCACGCACTTACACGCACTTAAATGCACTTACACGTACTTACACGCCGTTATACACACTTACACGCACTAACATGCACTTACACGTACTTACGCACTTTCACATACTTACACGCACTTAGATGCATGTACACGCACTTACACACACTTACACGCACTTACATGCACTTACACGCACTTACACGCACTTACACGCACTTACACGCACTTACACGCACTTATACGCACTTACACGCACTTACACGCACTTTTAGATTCTTGCACACACTTACACGCACTTACACATACTTACACGCACTTACACGTACTTACACGCACTTACACGCACTTACACGCACTTATACGCACTTACACGCACTTACACGCACTTTTAGATTCTTGCACACACTTACACGCACTTACACATACTTACACGCACTTACACGTACTTACACGCACTTACACGCAGTTGATTACACTTGCACGCACTTACACGTACTGACACAAACCTACACACACTTACAAATACTTACACGTACTTACACACAGTTACACACACTTACACGCACTTACAAGCACTTACACACAGTTACACGCACTTATACGCAGTTATACATACTTACACGCACTTACACACAGGTGCACACAGTTACACGCACTTACACGTAGTTACATGCACTTATAAACACTTACACGCACTTACACACACTTACAAGCATTTATACACACTTATACGCACTTACACGCACTAACACGCACTTACACACTCTTACACGCACCTACACATAGTTACACGCACTTACACATACTTACACACACTTGCACACACTTACATATACTTGCACACACTTACACGCACTTACATGCACTTACACGCACTTACGCATACTTAAACGCACTTACACGCAGATACACACTTACACGCACTTACACACACTTACACACACTTACCCGCACTTACACACACTTACACCCACTTACATGCACTTACATGCACTTACACAGACTTATACGCACTTACATGTACTTACACGTACTTACACGCACTTACACGCACTTACACGAACTTACATGCACTTTTACATACTTACACACACTTATACGCACTTACACACAATTACATGCACTTATACACATTTATACGCACTTACACGTACTTACACACACATACACGTAGTTACACGTAGTTACACGCACTTTCACGCACTTACACACACTTACACGTACGTATACGTACTTAGACATACTTACACGCACTTACACACACGTACATGCACTTACACGGCGTTACACACACTTACACGTACTTACACACACTTACACGCACTTACACACACTTACATGCACTTACATACACGAATATGCACTTACACGTACTTAAACGTACTTACTCGTACTTACACACACTTACACACACTTACACACACTTACACGCACTTATACACACTGACACGCACTTACACAGACTTACATGCACTCACACGTACTTACACCCACTTACACACACTTACACACACTTACACATACTACCATGCACTTACACGTACTTACACGTACTTACACGCACTTACACGTACTTACACGTAGTTACACGCAGTTACACGCACTTACACGTACTTACACGTACTTACACAAGCTTATACGCACTGACATGCAAGTACACGTACTTACACATACTTATACGTACTAACACGCACTTACATGCATTTACATGCACTTACACACAGATACACACACTTACGTGTACTTACACACACTTACACACACTTACACGCACTTACACACACTTACACGCACTTACACGTACTTACATGCACTTACACGTACTTACACACACTTACATGTACTTGCACGCACTTGTACGCACTTACACATACTGACACGCACTTACACGCACTTACACGTACTAACACACACTTACATGCACTTATACGCACTTACACGCATTTACATGCACTTACACGCACTTACGCGCACTTATATGCACTTACACATACTTACACGCACTTTCACGCACTTACAAGAACTTATATACACTCACAACCACTTACACACAGTTATACGTACTTACACATACTTACACGTACTTACATGCACTTACATGCACTTACACGTAGTTACACGCACTTACACGTACTTACACACACTTACACACACTTACACGCACTTACACATACTTACACACACTTATACTCACTTGCACGCACTTCCACACACTTAAATGCACTTACACGTACTTACACGCCGTTATACACACTTACACGTACTAACACGCACTTACACATACTTACGCACTTACACATACTTACACGCACTTACACGCACATACACGCACTTACACGCACTTACACGCACTTACATGCACTTACACGTACTTACACGCACTTACACACACTTACACGCACTTACACGCACTTACACATACTTACACACACGTACACATACTTATACGCACTTACACGTACTTACACGCACTTACACGCACATACACGCACTTACACGCACTTACACGCACTTACATGCACTTACACGCACTTACATGCACCTACACGTACTTACACGCACTTACACGCACTCATACGCACTTACACGCACTTTTACATTCTTGCACACACTTACACCAACTTACACGCACTTACACGCACTTACACGCAGTTCATTACACTTGCACGCACTTACACGCACTGACACAAACTTACACACACTTACAAACACTTACACGTACTTACACGCAGTTACACACACTTACACGCACTTACACGCACTTACACGCAGTTACACGCACTTGTACACAGTTATACGTACTTACACGCACTTACACACAGGTGCACATAGTTACACGCACTTACACGTAGTTACACGTAATCATAAATACTTACACGCACTTACACACAATTACAAGCACTTACACACACTTATACGCACTTACACGCACTAACACGCACTTACACACACTTACACACACCTACACGCAGTTACACATACTTACACATACTTACACACACTTGCACACACTTACATACACTTGCACACACTAACACGCACTTACATGCACTTATACGCAATTACGCGTACTTAAACGTACTTACACGCAGTTACACACTTACACGCACTTACACACACTTACACGCACTTACCCGCACTTACACACACTTCCACGCACTTACACGCACGTACACGCACTTACACATACTTACACCCACTTACATGCACTTACATGCACTTACACGCACTTACACGCACTTACACGTACTTACACATACGTACACGCACTTACACGCACTTACACGAACTTACATGCACTTTTACATACTTGCACACACTTACACGCACTTATACGTACTTATACGCACACCACGTATTTACACGCACTTACACACAGTTAATTGCACTTATACGCACTTACACGCACTTACACAAACTTACACGCACTTACAAACACTTACACGTACTTACACGCACTTACACACACTTACATGTACTTATACGTACTTACACGCACTTACATGTACTTACACGCAGTTATACGTACTTACACGCACTTACACACACGTGCACGCAGTTAAACGTACTTATACACTGTTACACACACTTATACACACTTACACGCACTTATACACACTTAGAAGCACTTACACACACTTATACGCACTTACACGCACTTACACGCACTTACACATACATACATGCACCCACACGTAGTTACACACACTTACACGTACTTACACGCACGTGCACATACTTACACACACTTGCACGCACTTACACGCAATTACACGTACTTACACGCACTTACACGTACTTAACCGAAATTACACGCAGTTACACACTTACACGCACTCACACACATTTACACACACTTACCCACATTTACACACACTTACACGCAATTACACACACTTACATGTACGTACACGCACTTACACGTACTTACACGCACTTACATGCACTTATACGTACTTACATGCACTTAAACGCACTTACATGCACTTACACGCACTTACACGCACTTACAGGCACTTACACACACTTACATGCACTTACGCCCACTTACATGAACTTACACGCACTTACACGTACTTACATATACTTACATGCACTTACACACACTCACACACACTTACACGTACTTACACGCACTTACACGCACTTACACGTACTTACACGCACTTGGACGTACTTACACGCACTTACGTGCACTTACATAGACTTACACGTACCTATACGCACTTACACGTACTTACACATATTTACACACACTTACACGTACTTACACATACTTACACGCACTTACGCATACTTACATATATTTACACGTACTTATACGCACATACACGCAGTTACACGCACATACACGTACTTACCCACACTTACATGCTCTTACACACACTTACACATACTTACACGCACTTACACGTACTTACATGCACTTACACGCACTTACACATACTTACATGCACTTACATGCACTTACACGCACTAACACGCACTTACACGCACTTCCACGCACTTACACGTTCTTACATGCACTTACATATATTTACACGCACTTACACGCACTTACACACACTTATACACACTTACACACACACACACACACACACTTAGACGCTCTTACATGCACTTACACGCACTTACAGATACTTATACACAGTTAATAGCACTTACACGCACTTACACATACTTACACGAACGTACACGCACTTACACGCAGTTACACGTACTTACACGCACTTACACGCACTTACACGCACTTACACGTACTTGCATGTACTTGTACGCACTTAGACCTACTTACACGTACTTTCATGCACTTACAAGCACTTACACGCACTTACACGCAGTTATACGTACTTACACACACGTGTACGTAGTTACACGCACTTACACCCAATAATACGCACTTATACGCACTTACATGCACTTATACGCACTTACAAGCACTTACACGCACTTACACACAGTTACACGCACTTACATCTACTTACACAGACTTCCACGTACTTACATACAGTAACATGCAGTTACATGAACTTACACGCATTTGCATACACTTACACACACTTACACGCACTTACACGCACTTACACATACTCACACGCACTTACATGTACTTAAACGCACTTACACAGAGTTACACATACTTACACGTGCTTACACACACTTATACCCAATTACCCACACTTACACATACTTACACGCAGTTATACACACTTACACGCACTTACACACACCTACACGTACTTATACGTACTTACATGCACTTACACATACTTACATGCACTTACACGCACTTACACACACTTACACATACTTACACACACTAACACGCACTTACACGCACTTACATGCACTTACGCGCACTTACACGAACTTACACGTACTTACACGTACTTACATACACTTACATGTACTTACACACACACACACACACACTTACACGTACTTACATATACATACACACACTTACACGCACTTACATGCAGTTACATGCATATACATGCACTTATACGCATTTGTACGCACTTACACGCAGTTACACGTAGTTACACACAGTTACACGCACTTACATGTACTTACATGCACTTACACGTACTTATACGCACTGAAACACACTGACACGTACTTGCACGTACTTACATGTACTTGCATGCACTTATACGCACTTACACGCACTTACATGCAGTTACACACACTTATACGTACTTACATACACTTACAAGTGCTCACACGCACTTACACGCACTTATACGTATGTATACACACTTACACGCACTTACATGCGCTTACTCGCACTTACATGCACTTACACGTACTTACACGCACTTACATGCACTTATACGCACTTACACGCACTAATACACACTTACACGCACTTTCATGCACTTACACACACTTACACGTACTTACACACACTTACATGTACTTAAACATACTTACACGCACTTACACACACTTATACACACTTACACACACTTACACGCACTTACAAGCACTTGCACACACTTAAACGTACTTACACACACTTATACACACTTATACATACTTACACGCAATTACACGCACTTACAAGTACTTACAAGAACTTACATACACTTACACGCACTTACACACACTTATGTGTACTTACATGCACGTACACACACTTACATGCAATGACACACACTTACATGCACTTATACACACTTACACACACTTACACGCATGTACAAGCACTTGCACACACTTAGACACACTTACACGCACTTACACGCACTTACACATACTTACACGCACTTACACGCAGTTAATTGTACTTACACACACTTACACGCACTTCTATGAACTTATACACACTTACAAACACTTACACGCAATTACACGTACTTACACGCACTTACACGTACTTACATGTACTTACACGCACTTACACACACTTGCACGTACTTACATACACTAGTACGCACTTACACACAGTTACACGTACTTATACACAGTTACACGCACTAAGACGCACTTACACAAACTTATACGCACTTACAAGCGCTTACACGCACTTACATGCACTTACACACACTTACACACACCTACACGTACTTACACGCACTTCAGCATCTTACCCGCCTCACCCCACCCTCTCCTTGGTGGATCCATTGTCTCCAGTCCTTCGACGACCAGGATGGCCTCTGCCTCCACAGATTGCTCCGCCTCAACGGGGTCCAGACGTATCGGGAGGGTCGGGCGGTCCTCCATGCGGAGCGTCAGGCGCGTCTTCCGGTCTGCCTTGGTAGGCTTGGACTTACGCCGGTGGTGGACCTGGGCCCGCTGTCATTCCTCTGCAGCCGGCTACAGTCCTGGTGTGCTGTTCTCCGCCTACTCCGTCTTCGTGGCCTCCCCCAGCACCCGCGCCACGAGTCGACGCCGCGACAGCAGCCATCTCCGCCACAGCCTCCGAAGCAGCAGCAACAACAAGAGGCCCCACGCGGGGGACCTTGGGGTACGCGAGCCTTTGCAGATCTCCGGGAGGAGGTGCTTCAGTGCTACCTGGAGCTTCTCCGAGCTGAGGTCCCCGGCCTTGCAGACTGCGAGCAAGGGAGCCCCCACCCTCTCTTCCAGGACCTGAGCTCCAGGCTCCACGACTGGCGCTTGGCCGACCTTTGTGCAGCATTCGAGACAGATTTGGGACCTCTTGAGGCGCACCCACAGCTCCAGCGTCTAGCACTAGAGCAGGGCGAGCACAGTTGGGACTGGCTTCTAGCGCACCCCCCCTCCGTTGCCGACCGCCTCTACATGGCGTTGGAGGACAAGCGCGTTGCCTGCCGCTTCCGTCTTGGGTTCCCCGTCGCGCACCTCCGCCACACGCCAACTTGCTCCTGTCCGGCGGCCGTGCGCCTCCACCCATGTGCACCGCAGCACGCCTTGCGATGTCGGTTGGGCGGGGGACCCAAGGCCGTCCACGATGCGGTTGTTCGTGAGCTTGAGGCGATCATGCGAGAGAGCGGCATGGGTGGCGTTCGGGAGGAGCCAAAGGACATCATACCAGGGGTTCGGCCGGACATCACCTGCCTTGACGCGGCCACGGGTCACCTGTTGGCACTTGACGTGGTCATCGCCGACCCCCAGCGCCCCTCTCTGGGACGGGCGTCTTGCACGTGCCCGGGAGTTGCCCTTTAGGACGCGGTCCGGGTGAAGGAGGTGAAGTACGCGTAGTGGCGCATACAGGCGGTCCGGGACCACATCGACTTCATCTTCCCCGCCACGGAGACCCTCGGCGCCACCTCGCGCGCTTGGGAGCGGTTTTACACACACCTACACACACTTACACGCACATAAATGCATTTACACGCACTTGCGCGCAGTTACACAAACTTAAATGCACTTACACGCACAACTACACACTTACAAGAACTTACATGCACTTATACCCACTTACACGCAGTTACACGCACTTCCACATACTTACATGCACTTACACGTACTTACACGTACTTACACGCACTTTCATGTACTTACACGTACTTACATGCACTTACATACACTTACACGCAGTTATACGTACTTACACTCACTTACACGCACTTACATGTACTGACACGCACTTACACACACTTACACGTACTTACACACTTACACGCACTTACACGCACTTACACGTACTTACACGTACTTACATGCACTTACACACACTTACACGCACTTACATGCACTTACATGCACTTACACATGCTTAGACACACTTATACACACTTACACGCACTTACACACACTTACACACACTTACACACACTAACACGCACTTACACGTACTTACATACACTTACATGCACTTACATGCACGTACACACACTTACATGCACTTACACGCTGTTGATTGTACTCACACGCACTTACACGCACTTACACAAACTTACACGCACTTTAACGTACTTACACGTGCTTACACGTACTCATAAACACTTACACGTACTTATAGACACTTACACACACTTACATGCACTTACACACTTACACGTACTTACACGTACTTACACGCACTTACATGCACTTACACGCACTTACACGCACTTATACACACTTACACGCACTTACACGGACTTACACGTACTTACAAGCACTAACACGCACTTACACGTACTTAAACGTACTTGCACATACTTACACACACTTACACGCTCTTACACGCACTTATACGCACTTACACGCACTTACATGCAGTTAGTTGCACTTACATGTACTTACACATACTCACACGAACTTACATGCACTTACACGCACTTACACATACTTACACGCACTTACAAACACTTACATGCACTTACATGAACTTTCACGTACTTCCATGCACTTACACGCACTTACACACACTTACACGCACTTGCAGGCACTTACACACACTTACATACACTTACATGCACTTACACGCAGTTATACACAGTTACACACACGTATACACACTTATACACACTTACACGCACTTACAAGTACTTACACGTACTTATACGTACTTATACGCAGTTATACGTGATTACACGTACTTACACGCACTTACACGCAGTTACACACAGTTACACGTCCTTACACGCACTTATACGCACTTACATCCACTTACATGCACTTACACAAATATATAGGCAGTTACACATCTGTACACATACGTACACACACTTACACGCACTTACACACACTTATACACACTTACACGCACGTACACATACTTATACACACTTACACGCACTTACATGCACTTAAACATACTTACACGCACTTATACACACTTACACACACTTACACATACTTACACGCACTTACAAGCACTTGTACACACTTACACGCAATTATGCACACTTACATGCACTTATACCAACTTACACGTAATTACACGCACTTACACGCACTTACACGTACTTACGTGCACTTACACGTACTTACACATACATAAACACACTTACACGTACTTAGACACACTTACACGTACTTACACGCACTTACACGCACTTGCACACACTTACACACAAACCACACGCACTTACACGCACTTACACGCACTTATACCCACTTACACGCAGTTAATTGCACTTACACATACTTACACGCACTTATATGAACTTACACACACTTACAAACACTTACACGTAATTACACGTACTTAGACGTACTTACACGTACTTACATGAACTTACACGCACTTACACATACTTACACGTACTTACACACACTTATACACACCTACACGCCGTTACACGCACTTATACATAGTTACACGCACTTACACGCAATGACACAAACTTATACGCACTTACAAGTGCTTACACGCACTTACACGCACTTACACACACTTACACACACTTACTCGTACTTACACGCACTTCAGCATCTTACCCGCCTCACCCCTCCCTCTCCCTGGTGGATCCATTGTCTCCTGTCCTTCGATGACCGGGTCGGCCTCAACCTCCGCAGATTTCTCCGCCTCAACGGGGTCCAGACGTATCGGGAGGGTCGGGCGGTCCTCCATGCGGAGCTTCAGGCGTGTCTTCCGGTCCGCCTCGGCGGGCTTGGACTTACGCCGGTGGCGGACCTGGGCCCGCTATCATTCCTCTGCAGCCGGCTACAGTCCTGGTGTGCTATTTTGCGTCTGCTCCGTCTTCCTGGCCTCCCCCAGCACCCGCGCCACCAGTCGCCGCCGCGGCATCAGCCATCTCCGCCACAGCCTCCACAGCAGCAGCAACAGCAAGAGGCCCCACGCGGGGGACCTTGGGGTACGCGGGCCTTTGCAGATCTCCAGGAGGATGTGCTTCAGCGCTACCTGGAGCTTCTCCGAGCTGAGGTCCCCGGCCTTGCGGACTGCGAGCAAGGCAGCCCCCACCATCTCTTCCAGGACCTGAGCTCCAGGCTCCACGACTGGCGCTTGGCCGACCTCTGTGCAGCAGTCGAGACAGATTTGGGACCTCTTGAGGCGCACCCACAGCTCGAGCATCTGGCAGTAGAGCAGGGCGAGCACAGTTGGGACTGGCTTCTGGCGCACCCCCGCTCCGTTGTCGCCCGCCTCTACATGGCGCCAGAGGACGGGCGCGTTGCCTGCCGCTTACTTACAGGCAGTGACACGTACTTACACGCCCTTACACGCACTTACATGCACTTACACACAATTACACGTACTTACACGCACTTACACGCACTTATACGCACTTACATGCACTTACACGCACTTACATGCACTTACACACACATACACGCAGTTATACATACTTACACGCATTTACATGCACTTACACGCACTGACACGCACTTACACACACTTACACGTACTTACACAATTACACACACTTACACACACTTACACGTACTTACACGCACTTACATGCACTTACACACACTTACACGCACTTACACGCACTTTCATGCACTTACACATGCTTACACAGACTTATACACACTTACACATACTTACATACACTTACACACACTTACACGCACTTATACGCACTTACACGTACTTGCACACACTTACACGCACTTACACGCACTTACACGCACTTACAGGCTGTTGATTGTACTTACACATACTTACACGCACATACACAAACTTACACGCACTTTCACGTACTTACACGTGCTTACACGTACTTACAAACACTTACACGTACTTATACGCACTTACACACACTTACATGCACTTACATACTTACACGTACTTACACATACTTACACGCACTTACATGTACTTACACATACTTACACGCACTTATACACACTTACACGCACTTACACATACATGAACTTACATGCACTTACACACACTTACACGTAGTTACACGTACTTGCACATACTTACACACACTTACACGCTCTTACACGCACTTATACGGACTTACACGCCCTTACATGCAGTTCATTACACTTACACGCACTTACACGTACTTACACGAACTTACATGCACTTACACGCACTTACACGTACTTACACGCACTTACAAATACTTACATGCACTTACATGAACTTACACGTACTTCCATGCACTTACACGCACTTACACGCACTTACACGCACTTGCAAGCACTTACACACACTTACATACACTTACATGCACTTACACGCAGTTATACACAGTTACACATACTTATACACACTTATACGCACTTACACGCACTTACAAGCACTTACACACACTTACACGTACTTATACGCAGTTATATGTGATTACACGCACTTATACGTACTTACACGCAGTTACACGTAGTTACACGTTCTTACACGCACGTATACGCACTTACACGCAGTTACACGCACTTACACGCATTTATAGGCAGTTACACATATGTACACGTACTTACACACACTTACACGCACTTACATGCACTTATACGCACTTATACGCACTTACACGCACTTACACGCACTTACAAGCACTTGTACACACTTACACGCACTTATGTACACTTACATGCACTTATACCAGCTTACACGTAATTACACGCACTTACACGCACTTACATGTACTTACGTGCACTTACATGTACTTACACATACTTACACACACTTACACGCACTTAGACATACTTACACGTACTTACATGCACTTACACACACTTGTTTATACTTACACATACTTACATGCACTTACACGTACTTACACACACTTACACACAGTAAATTGCACTTACATGCACTTATATACACTTACACGAACATACACACACTTAAACGCACTTACACATACTTACATGCACTTACAAACACTTACACGCAATTACACGCACTTACACGCACTTACACACACTTACACGTACTTACACGCACTTACACGCACTTATACATACTTACACGTACTTACACGTTCTTACACACACTTACACATGCTTACACGCAGTTACATGCACTTACATGCAGTTACACGTTCTTACACGCACTTACATATACTTACACACACTTACAAGCACTTACACAAACTTATACACACTTACACACACGTACACACACTTATACGCACTTACACACACTTACATACAGTTACACGTACTTATAGGTACTTACAAGCACTTACACACACTTAAACGTACTTATACACACTTACACGTACTTACATGCACTTACAGACACTTATACGCACTTACATGTACTTACACGCACTTACAGGCAATTACATGCACTTACACACACTTACACGCACTTACACGCACTTACACGTACTTATCCGTACTTACACGTACTTACACACAGTTATACACACTTACACACACTTACACGTATCTACACGCACTTACACGTACGTACACGCAGTTATATGCACTTACACATGCTTACACACACTTACATGCATTTACACGCACTTACATACACTTATATGCACTTACACGTACTTACACACACTTACATGCACTTACACTCACTTACACACAGTAACACATACTTACAACTACATATACGCACTTACGCGCACTTACACGGACTTACACGCACCTACATGCTCTTACACATACTTACACACACTTATACACAATGACACGCACTTACACGCACTTACACGTACTTACACGCACTTACACGTACTTACACATACTAACACACACTTATACGCACTTACATGTACTTATACGCAGTTACACGCACTTACACACACTTACACACACTTATACGCACTTACACACACTTTCACGCACTTACATGTATTTACACACACTTACACACACTTATACGTACTTACACACACTTACATGCACTTACACGTACTTAAACGCAGTTAATGACACTTACACGCAATTACACGCACTTTAACAAACTTACACAGACTTACACGCACTTACAAACACTTACATGCACTAACACGTACTTACACGCACTTACACACACTTACACGCACTTACACGTACTTACACATATTTACACACACTTACATGCACTTACATACAGTTACATGTACTTACATGCAGTTACACGCACTTACATGCACTAACACAAACGTACACGCACTTACAAGCACTTACACGTACTTGCACATACTTACATGTATGTACACGTACTTACACGTACTTACACGCAGTTACGCGCACTTACACGCACTTACATGCACTTACACACACTAACACGCACTTACACACACTTACACACACTTACACGCACTTACACGCACTTATACGCACTTACACGCACTTACACGCACTTACACACACTTACACGCACTTACACGTACTTACACATATTTACACACACTTACATGCACTTACATACAGTTACATGTACTTACATGCAGTTACACGCACTTACATGCACTAACACAAACGTACACGCACTTACAAGCACTTACACGTACTTGCACATACTTACATGTATGTACACGTACTTACACGTACTTACACGCAGTTACGCGCACTTACACGCACTTACATGCACTTACACACACTAACACGCACTTACACACACTTACACACACTTACACGCACTTACACGCACTTATATCCACTTACACGTACTTACACGTACTTACACACACTTACACATTCTTACAGGCACTTACCCGCACTTACACGTAAATACACGTACTTACATGCACTTACACGCACTTATACGCACTTACACGCACTAAAACGTACTTACACGTACTTACACGCACTTACACGCACGTACACGTACTTACACGCACTTACACACACTTACACAAGCTTATACACACTCACACACACTTACACATACTTACACACACTTACACACACTTACACGCAGTTATATGCTGTTACACGCACGTGTACGCACTTACACGCACTTACACACATGTCCACGCAGCTACATACACTTACACGCACTTACACGTACTTACAGGTACTTACATGTACTTATATGTACTTACACGTACTTAAACACACATACATGCACTTCCACGTACTTACACATACGTACGGCACTTACACGCACTTACACGCAGTTAAAAACACTTACACGTACTTACACGTACTTACACGCACTTACACACACTTATACACATTTACACGCACTTACACGCACGAATACGTACTTACACACACTTACACGCACTTACTCGTACTTATACACACTTACACGCACTTACACATACGTATACGTACTTATATGTACTTACTCATACTTACACACACTTACACGTAATTACACGTACTTACACGCACTTACACACACTTACACACACTTACACGCACTTACATGCACTTACACGCACTTCCACACACTTACACACACTTACACGCTCGTATACATACTTATACGCAGTTATACACAGTTACATGTACTTACACATACTTACACATACTTATACGCACAGACACACAATTACACGCACTTACACGTACTTATACGCACTTACACGCACTTACACGCATTTACATGCACTTACATGCAATTACACACACTTACATATACGTACACGCACTTACACATACTTACATACACAAACACACACTTACATATACGTACACGCACTTACACACACTTACATACACTTACACGCACTTACACGCACTTACACACACTTACACATACTTACACGTGCTTACGCATACTTACACGCACTTACACGCACTTACATGCACTTACACGCACATACACACATTTGCACTCACTTACACGCACTTATACGCACTTACACACACTTACACGTACTTACACGCACTTACACGTAGTTAACTGTACTCACACGCACTTACACGCACTTATACGCACTTATACGCACTTATACGCACTTATACGCACTTATACGCACTTATACGCACTTACACGCACTTATACGTACTTATACGCACTTACACACACTTACACGTACTTACACGCACTTACACGTAGTTAACTGTACTCACACGCACTTACACGCACTTATACGTACTTATACGCACTTACACACACTTACACGTACTTACACGCACTTACACGCACTTATACGCAGTTACACGCACTTATATGCACTTGCACGCACTTACACGCACTAACACGTTCTTACATACACTTACAAGCACTTACACGTACTTACACGCACTTCTACGCAATTACACGCACGTACACACACTTACACATAATTACGCACACGTACACGTACTTACATGTACTTATACACACTTATATGTACTTACACGCACTTACACACACTTATACGCACGTACACGCACTTACACGTACTTACACGCACTTATACGTACTTCACTGCACTTACACACACTTACACACACTTACACATAGTTACACGTACTTACATGTACTTACACGTACTTGCACACACTTACACAAACTTACACGCACTTACATACACTTACACGTACTTACACACACTTATACGCACTTACACGCAGTAACATACACTTATACGCACTTATACGCACTTACACATACTTACACACACATACACGTAGGTACATGTAGTTACACGCACTTTCACACACTTACACACACTTGCATGTACTTATACAACTTACACGTACTTACACACACTTACGTGCACTTACACGCACTTACACACACTTACACACACGTACACGCACATATGCAGTTACACTCACTTACACGTACTTACACACACTTATACGCATTTACACATACTTACATGCACTTATATACAGGAAAACGCACTTACACGTACCTACACGTACTTACTCGCACTTACACACATTTACACGCACTTACACACACTTACACGCACTTATACGCACTTACACGCATTTATACACACTTACATACACTTACACGTACTTACACGTACTTACACACACTTACACGCACTTACATGGACTTACACACACTTACACGTACTTCCACGCACTTACACACACTTACACGTAGTTACACGCAGGTACACGCAGTTATATGTACTTACACGCACTTACAGACACATATACGCACTGACACGCAATTCACACACACTTACACGCACTTATACGTACTAACACGCACTTAAATGCATTTACATACACTTACACGTACTTACGTGTACTTACACGCACTTACACATACTTGAATGCACTTACACGCACTTACACACACTTACACGTACTTTCACGCACTTACACACACTTACACACACTTACACGTACTTGCACGCACTTGTACGCAGTTACACATACTTACACGCACTTCTACGCACTTACACACACTAGCACATACTTACATGCACTTACACGTACTTACACATACTTACATGCACTTATACGCATTTATGCACGCTTACACACACTTACACGTACTTACACACACTTATATGCACTTACAAGAACTTACATGCACTTACACCCACTTACACGCAATTATACGCACATACACATACTTACACACACTTACACGTACTTACACGCACTTACACACACTTACACACACTTCCACGCACTTATACGTGCTTACACACACTTACACGCACTTACACGTACTTACACGCACTTATACGCACTTACACGCACTTACACGCACTTACATACACTTCCTCGTACTTACACGCAGTTATATGAAGTTACACGCACTCACACGCACTTATACACACTTTCGCACT
>SZWC01003993.1:116653-163837 GCA_023375785.1 Penium margaritaceum | reverse complement strand
ACCCGCACTTACACGCACTTACACGCACTTACACGCACTTACATACACTTCCTCGTACTTACACGCAGTTATATGAAGTTACACGCACTCACACGCACTTATACACACTTTCGCACTTACACACACTTACACGCACTTACACGCACGTACACGCACTTACACACACTTACACGCACTTACATGCACTTACACGCACTTACACGCACTTACACGCACTTACACGCACTTACATGCACTTACACGCACTTACACGCACTTACACCCACTTACACGCACTTACACATGCTTGCACACACTTGCACGTACTTACATGCACTTACACGTACTTAGACACACTTGCACACACTTACACGGAGTTAATTGTACTTACACGCACTTACACGCACTTACACAAACGTTTACGCACTTACAAATACTTACACATACTTACACGTACTTACACACACTTACACACACTCATACACACTTACACGCACATACACGCACTTACACGTAGTTATACGCACTTACACGCACTTACACGTACTTACACGCACTTACACATACTTACACGTACTTACACGCAGTTACACGCACTTAAACATACTTACACGTACTTGCACACACTTACACACACTTACACGCAATAACACGCACTTACACGTACTTACACATACTCACACGTACTTAAACACACTTACACGTAGTTACATACACTTACACATACGTACACACACTTACACGTACTTACCCATACTTATACACACTTACACGCAATTACACACACTTACACGCACTTGCACACACTTACACGTACTTACACGCACTTACATGCACTTACACATACTTACATGCACTTACACACACTTACATGCACTTACATACTTACACGCACTTACACGTACTTACAAGCACTCACATGCACTTACGCGCACTTACACAAACTTATACGTACTTGCACGTGCTTACATACACTTACATACACTTAGACATACTTACACAGACTTACACGCACTTGCACACACATACACGCACTTACACGTACCTATACGCACTTACACACACTTACACATACTTACAGACACTTACACGCACTTACACGTACTTACGTGCACTTACACGGACTTACACGCACCTACATGTACTTACACGTACTTACACATGCGTACACACGCTTATATGCCCTAACACGCACTTACACGCACTTACACATACTTACATACATTTACATGCACTTACACGTACGTACACGCACTCACACACACTTATACGTACTTACATGCACTTACATGCACTTACACACACTTACTCACACTTACAGACACTTACACACTTACACGCATTTACACGCACTTACACATACTTACACGCACTAACATGCACTTACACGCACTTACACACTCTTACACGTACTTCCACCCACTTACACGTACTTACACGTAGTTACATACACTTACACGTACTTATAAGCACTCACACGCACTTATACGCACTTGCACAGACTCACACATACTTACACGCTCTTACATGCACTTACACGTACTTACACATACTTACACACAGTTCATTGCACTTACCCGCACTTACACATACGTACAGGAACTTACACGCACTTACACGCACTTACACGTACTTACACGCACTTACACGCACTTACACGTACTTACACGCACTTACACGCACTTACACGTACTTACACGTACTTGCACGTACTTGTACGCACGTATACATACTTACTCGCACTTACGCGCACTTACACACACTTACACGCACTTATACATAGTTATACGTACTTTCACGCACTTACACACACGTGCATGAAGTTACACACACTTACACACAGTTACATGCACTTATACGCACTTACATGCACTTACACACACTTAAAAGCACTTATACGCACTTATACACACTTACACCCACTTACACGTACTTATACACACTTACACGTACTTACACGCAGTTACACACAGTTACACGTACTTACACACACTTGCACACACTTACACGCATTTATACGCACGTACACGCACTTACACACACTTACACGCACTTATAAGCACTTAAACGCATTTACACGCAGTTACACACACTTACACGCACTTACACATACTTACACGCACTTATCCGCACTTACACATACTTACACGCAGTTACGCACACTTACACGTACTTACACACACTTACATGCACTTACATGTACTTACATGCACTTACACGCACTTACACGCACTTACATGCACTTAAATGTACTTACACGCACTTACACGCACTTACATGCACTTACGCACACTTACACGAACTTACACGCACTTACACGTACTTACATACACTTACATGCACTTCCACACACTTACACATACCTACACGTACTTACACACACTTACACGTGATTACACGTACTTACACATACTTACACACACTTACACATACTTACACGCACATACACGCACTTACACGCACTTGCCTACACTTACACGGACTTACACGCACCTACACGTACTTACACGTACTTACACATACATACACACACTTACATGCACTTACACATACTTACATACACTTACACGTACTTACATACATTTACACGCACTTACACCTACGTACACGCAGTTATATGCACTTACACGTACTTACACATACTTACATGCACTTACACGTAGTTACACATACTTGCATGCACTTACATAAACTTAGACGCACTTACACGCACGTACACACACTTACACGCACTTACATGCACTTACACGCACTTATACGCACTTACACATACTTACACGCACGTACATGCACTTACACGTACTTACACGCACTTACACGCACTTCCACGTACTTACACATACTTACACGCGCTTACATACACTTACACGCATTTACACACACTTAGACGCACTTATACACACTTGCACACACTTACACACACTCACACGCTGTTACATGCACATATACGCACTTACACGCACTTATATGCAGTTATTTGCACTTACACGCACTTACACATACTTACACAAATTTACACGCACTTACATGCACTTAAACGTACTTACACGTGCTTACGTACACTTACAAGCAGTTACACATACTTACACGCAGTTACAAGTACTTACACATACTTACACGAACTTACACGCACTTACACACACTTATACACGCTTACACGCACTTACACACACTTACACCTGGTTACATGCACTAACATGCACTTATACGCACTTACGTGCACTTACACATACTTATACGCAGTTATACGCAGTTACACGCACTTGCACGTACTGACACGCACTTATACGCACTTACACACACTTACACGTACTTACACACTCTTAAACACACTTACACGTAGTTACACACACTTACACGTACTTACACTCACTTACACGTACTTACCCGTACTTACACATACTTACACGCAGTTACGCACAGTTACACGCACTTACACGTACTTACACGTACTTACACCCACATACATGCACTTACACGTACTTACATGCACTTATACGCACTTACACGCACTTACACGCACTTACACATACTTACACATACTTACACGCACTTACATGCACTTACGCATACGTACACAAAGTTACATGCACTTACACGTACTTGCATACACTTACATGCACTTACACACACTTACACGGACTTATACGCACTTACACACACTTACACGCACTTACACATACTTACACGCATTTACACACACTTACAAATACTTACACGCACTTACACACACTTACACGCACTTGCGTGCACATACACGAACTTACACGCACCTACACGTACTTACACGTACTTACACATACTTACACACACTTACACGCACTTACACACACTTACACACACTTACATGTACTTATATACATTTACACGTACCTAAACGTACGTACACACAGTTACACGCACTTACACGTACTTACACGTACTTACATGCACTTACATTTGCACACACTTACACGCACTTAAACGCACTTACACGCACTTATACGCACTTACACATACTTATACGCACTTACATGCACTTACACGTACTTACACACACTTACACACACTTCCACGCACTTACACGTACTTACACGCACTTACATATACTTACACACATTTACACACCCTTACACACACTTATACGTACTTGCACACACTTACACACACTTACACGCTGTTATACGTACTTATTTGCACTTACACACACTTATACGTAATTAATTGCACTTACACACACTTACACATACTTACACGAACTTACAAGTACTTACATGCACTTACACGTACTTATAGGCACTTACGCACACTTAGAAGCAGTTACACACACTTACACGCAGTTACACACACTTGTGTGTACTTACACGCACTTACACGCACTTACACGCACTTTTACGCACTTACATGCGGTTACACGCACTTACACGCAGTTACACGCACTTGCATGCACTTATACGCACTTACACACACTTACACACACTTATACGCACTTATACGCACTTACACGTACTTAAACATACTTACACGGATTTACTGTCAGGCAAGGATCCACCGCATCTCCGCTGGGGAAAAGATATATCCGCGGAAGAGAAATCACAGCTATCCAAGGTTCCGCGGCCAGTGATCTGCGGAGGGAGATAGCAGGGGAACCGCGGAGTGTCGGAGAACACGCAAGGCATGCTGGCTCCCGTAATAGAATTGTGGTAGAGCGTGGGGTGGCGCGGAATCTAGAGGCAATCGGGGAGAAGGGGCGGGAAACGTTGCCGCCAAGAGGCAAAAATGGCCACGGAGGAACAGGAAAGAGAAGAAGGGTAGGATGAGAATCCGCGGAGAGAAGGGAACATGGGTCGAGCCGCGAAGAAGCTGATGCGGCGGACGTGCAGAGATGCACGACGGCAGGACCAGACGTCATAAGGAAGCTCGACCAATGACAGCTCAAGAGGGGCAGCGATAATCAAGCAGGAAGACCGGGAGGACGCACCGCGCGAAGACAAAGATTCAAGGAAGAACACGAGACCGCGAACGTTCAAGCCGCGGACTAGAGGAAGATGTAGTGGCCGGACAAGGAAATATAGTATAGTGTGTGTGTGTGTCAAGGACGAGACCCGCGGCGCGGGTAGCGCACCGTGCGGAGTCCAAAATAAGGGTAGGAATGATAAGAGGTGTCTGAGAGAGCTAGCTTTGGTGCATAAAAAGTAGTAGTGTAGCGGAGGAGAATCGAGCAAATGAACGAACTTGGCTCCCCTTTGTCTAACCTCTTGTGACTTGGGTTAGTGCAAGTCTATTTCCTGCTCATGAGCCCAAAAGTCCCTCTGTCTCATCAATCTGCGCGAATGCTTGTGTTGGTTCACACCCACGCTCCACCCATTGAGATCAGCACCAGTTAAGGAACTTGTGACCGTGCTCTCCGCGGAGTTCTTCCGCGGAGGACTAATTCATATCTTCTGGGTGCGCGCGGAACCTACTGCTCTATCCACCCCTCCTGAGAGCAACCCAAGATACCACTGCGTGCTGTCGTCACCAGGGTGAACAAGTCGGGCAAGGAGTGCTCTCGGCGACTCCGCGACCTTGCACACGATTGCGGAACAAGGTTCCGCAGGCGAAGGAGTCAGAGGCCACGAGGTGGCGGGCTCTCGTGATGGCAAGGAGGGAGCCGTGGAGCACTACCTATGACTGGGACCTAGAAGGTGCGAAGCATCCGCGGAAGTCCAGGAGAGGTAGCAGAGAAGTGAGCGACAGAGTCACAAAACGGCAAAATCGCGGAGCAGGGTAAACGCAGAGTCTTGAGGCGCGGAAGTAGCATTGTGTGCGGTGAAATTGGGGGTATCAGTGTCATGGTGCGGTGAGCATGGACAGTTCTTTGCTCTTTGCTGGCAGAACTGCACGAGCCTTCAGATTCAGTCATACATGTCGGCAGCCAGCTTCGTGCATCAGGACACGCGCAGGCGACACCAGCAGTATTCGCAGCAAGCTTCTACACGCCACTTCTTGCCGCGGCGTGCAGCCACGCAGGCGGGCAGTAGGGAGACCTTGCCCACACCCTCTCGCACGCCTGTTAGTTCATCGCCGGACGCGGACCCATTCAAACAGCACCGAAGAGTCACCGAGTGGCTGGAGCAGCTACACTGGCGGCGTATCATGAACGCACTGCAGAACCGTGTGGAGGTGGAAAGCGTACACTGCCAAGATGTACGCGGAACTCACCAGCTCCGGGTCAACGACTCTATGGAGCACAGGTGGTTTTCCAATGTGCCACCGCCAGTAGACGGACTCTCCGAGACCGGGAGATCATTGGCATATCAAGGGCCGGTTTACCAGCGGCGCGGCGGAATGCAGCAGTCATGGTTGGCGGAGGAGGATCACCTACCATCCGCGTCCTTAGCAGGGATTACAACCTCCTCGCCCCCTCTCGTCTCCAGAGAGCCAACCTTCGGGGTGACCCATCGCCATCTAGCACTGCCAGGAGGTGTGCCCGCGGAGCGACCACCTTCAACAAAGGGAGTTAGGGGGATGAGACAGCCTCTGTAGGAAGCATGTACCGAACAGCGAGGCGGGTCACCTGTGATGCCGGAGACGAGGCAGCAGGGTCATCCACCCACAGCAGAACACGCGGAGGGGGGTCCGAGAGCTGGGGTTGGACGGCCCAACGCGATGGAAGGAATATCCCTACAAGTGAATCCGCGGTTCACTGCCACGGACACCCCCGTAACACCAAGCGTGAGGGCAACGGCGAGTCACGATCCACAATTCACTCGATGGCAAGGAACACCACAAGGGGAACATAGAGGGGGCATGGTGCATCAACCACCCCTGATTCCGCAGCCATCCCACGCAACCCAGCAGCCACTTACAAGGCCCCAGCCACAGCCCAATCCTGCATTGCAAGGGACTCTGCCGCATGCGGGATCCGGGACAATCTCTTCCACCACAGCTCCACCAGGTTGGATGATGATGGGCACCTAGACAATGCCCTCTGCGGTAGGAGTGCCGCCGCAAGCACCCATGCAGCAGATACCGCCATAGCAACCAGCGGTTCCTATGACATCGCAACTAATGCCCGTGGTGGTCGGACACCCAGTTTACCAGCAGCAACCAATGGGTACCGCGCTTGCTGGGATCGCGGCCCATACAGCACAACCTGCCAGCCAGATGCAACCGACAGTACCCCACTCCACCTACCCTGCTCTCCCGCCGGTTCTAGCGACCACCATGGCCCCTGCGGCGTCTACCGCCACTCCGCTCTACCACTCTGCGGTGTCACACCCTCTATCTCAGGGATACTGGCTGCCAGGACATACGGTCCCTGCCGCCCCAAACACACAGGCACCACCCCTTGGGACTATCTTCTACTCTGCACCCTATGCGACGCAGGCCACCCCTGCGACCCATTATTATGCTCTTCCGGCGACAGCCCCAATGGGCAATCCCACACCTGCACCCCAAGGGCAGCCACAAACTAGCCACGTGGGCTATTCGGCGATCACAGCCCCTCATCCCAGTCCCCCCCTTTCAGCCCCGCACCCATTCTCCGCGGCAACATCCATGGCCAACTGAAATACTGTGCCTCAGCTGCAGTACGTACGCACACAGCCAGCCAACATTCCGCGGCTGGAAATCTTCAAAGGGACCCCCGAGAGGACCCATGGACGTGGTTGAAACAGATCACGATACACGCAAGCATTGGGCGGATCCCACCGGACCTTTGCCTGGCCACCGCACAGCTCCATCTTCAGGGTACAGCGGAGGACTGGTACAATGCACGAGCGCCGTTCAACTCTTTTGAGGATTTTGGCAACGCACTGATCGAGCGCTTCAAACGGCTGACCAAGGAAGAAGCACTTCGTAAAATTGAGAAGGAGGTCATGCGGAAGGACACCGACATCCGGAGGTTCTTGGATCAGTTCCTCACTTGGGCATCAATTGCAAAGAATCCTCAAGGCGAAGGACTACCGCTGTGGGTCCTCCTGCAAAATCTCATCCGCGCACTTCCCGATGAGGTCAGCAGCGTGATGATCCCTTAGCGCTACCAATCACTGCAGGATGCGGTGCAGGACGCCACAGCCATTTCCACGCCACAACGGTCAACGCGGCAGCATCAGGGTGGAGATTCTCATGTTCCAGCACCAACGGCACAGGCCTCCCAACCCAAGCCTAATGCATGCTACACTTGCCAGAGCCTGGAACACATTGCTCATGACTGTCCACGCAAAAGGCAGGGTGTTCTGCGAACCCACCCCGTACAACAGGATCCCATGGTGCAGCAGTGGCAGCGGTACTTCAATCAACCATGGCAGGACCAACAACATCAGCAGCAGACGCAAGCTGGGCGGAAGGCACCGGATCCTCAAACCTAGACTGCCCCGGGAGGGCAGGGCATTCTGCCCAATCCACAGGCACCCGCGAACTCTACGAGCGGAGCTCGCAATGTCAAGCTGGGGCTGCCGATGGCGGGGGACGAGACTATAGAGTTGCCCCCCACTGCAGCAGAGACCACTCTCATTGCACGAGCCCAAGAATTTGGCTTGCGCCGGTGGGACATACAGATGGCCGCAAGAGTGCAGGAAGATATGCGGCACAAGGCCGAGGCCACGGAGGAACGATTGCAAGAAGCAATTGCTATGCGTACCGTCGTGCCGGATAAACAACGGCACACAAAACCACCACCCGCAGCGGAAGAGCAACCTGCCCCATCTTCGCCGGCACCACTGGCAGCTCCAGCGGCCGCGGAGGGCAGCATTGATCCCGTCCAACGTCTATTTACCATTCCCACCATGGAAGTCAACTTCTTTGAGTTCCTCCGCATTCACCCAGAGATCGCACCGCGACTAAAGGAAGAGTTCTCCAGAGCCAATCGACGCCTCCAAGCTGTGGGCATCTCCCTCAGCTAGACAATGCTCACCGCGGGCATGCAGAACACCCACCGTGTGGTGCCTGACACTTCGCTCGCACAGAGCCTTGCAGAAGAGGAGTGGGGATGGGCACCGCAGGCCCTGGAGTCACCGCGTCGAGACGACAACCATTATGAGGTCACCTGCTGCATGGTTTGGATCTGGGAAGGAAGTTCCTGGCCATAATTGACACAAGGGCCACTCACACCACTGTGGCGTTCCGCGTCCTCCTCGTGGTCGGGTGGACACACCGCATCCTCCCTACCCGACGCCTGTTCACCAACTCAGCGGGCGGAATGGACTATGCGGATGGGGAGGTTCACAGCCTACCCATACAGGTGGGACCTCTTCATGAACCAGTAAACATCCAAGTCACGCGGGCAAGGACGTACGACGTACTCCTGGGCATGGATTACCTAGTACCGCAATGGGCCAACCTTCTTTTCTCCCTTGGAATCATGCAACTTAGCTCGGCGTATGGGGAAGACGCGTTCTGCCCCATTACCATCAGAGACAGGGAGACGGTGCCTGTGACTAGCGGCGAGTCTTTCTCCCTCTTGGATGCACTGGCGGAGGACTCTCAAGTTCATGGGAATAGGCTGCCGTCCATCACAACTGACCTGCCTGCCGCGGAAGAGATCACAACAGGAGAGTGGAAGGAATTCGCGGGGGAGTCAAGCGAGCCCGGAGTGCAAACCAACCTCCTGGGACTGTGGCAAAGGGGACAACGAGTCCTAGGAGATGGCCACCAGCTCGAGGAAGAAGAGGAATTCTACCCACTCCGCGAAACAGCACCACCACCACCACCGCGTTGGGATCACATGCTCAACTCACGACTCTCGCCCGCACAAAAGCAGGATTTTCGTGATCTACTGGATGCATTTGCGGACATCTTCACTGGTTCCGCGGTTGACCTAGGGGCTGTGGAAGCCTTCCATGTTATCTCCACGGGGGATTCCGCGCCCACAAAACAGAAGGTGCGACGCATCCTTCCGGAGCAGAAGAAGACCATCACAGAGGGGCTCGCGAAGCTCAAGGCGCAGGGGGTGATTGTCCCAATCGTGAGTCCCTGGCGTGCCAACTTGGTCATCGTCGTGAAGTCGGACGGGTTTAAGCGATTCTGCGTTGACTTCCGCGATCTCAACCGTGTGACCGAGGAAGATGCGTACCCCATGCCCCTGATTGTCGACATACAAGAGCGCCAGCAGGGTCGCGGATGGTTTGCAAAGCTCGACGTGAAGGCTGCCTTTCACGCCGTCCCAATGCACCTGGATTCTATCACCAAGACTACGTTTGTGACACCAGAAGGCCTATATGCATTAACACGCATGCCCTTTGGACTCCGCAATGCAAGCGCAACATTTCAGCGGGTCATGGATTCTACCCTTCACGGAATCCCCAATGTCAGCTGTTACATCGACGACATCATGGTCACGGCTCACACCTTCGAGGAACTGTTCTCCTCCCTGGCTGCAGTCTTCACTGCCCTCTGCAGAGCCAACTTGAAGCTCAAGGCAGCCAAGTGCTCTATCGAGGCCGCGAAAATGGAGTTCCTGGGTTTTGTAATGAGCGCGGATGGCATCAAGACCGATCCAAAGAAGATAGCGGCAGTTCAGGAATGGCGTCAGCCCACTTCTGCAGGACAGGTCAAAATCTTCGGGGCTTCATCTCATTCTACCGGAAGTTTGTGTGTGACCACGCGCGCATCATCAAGCCACTCTAGGAGTTGACGCACTAGGACGTGCCATTCAAATGGACATCGGTGTGCGCGGACGCCTGGAAGGAAATCAAGCACCATCTCGTTACCGCGCCTATGCTCGAGTTCCCCGACTTCAACCTCCCGTTCTCCATCACCACCGACTGGTCGCGGGACGGACTTGGGGCCATTCTCTCCCAGACGGTGCAGGAACCCACACAAAAGGTGATTGCCTACGCCAGTCGTGCCCTCACGGAAGGAGAGCGGAAGTACCCTCCGGTGAAGGGCAAATGCCTGGCTGTCCTCTGGGCACTCCAACACTTCCGCGATTACATCAAGAATGGCAAACCGTTCACAGTTTTTACAGACCATCAGGCGCTGCAGTGGATTCTAACTACTCACAACCATGAGGGCATCCTAGCCAAGTGGGCACTCCTCCTCCAGGGTTACAACATGAAGATCAAGTATCAGCCTGCACTTGCCACCCGCAACGCGGATGCCCTGAGCCGACTTCCGTGCACGAGATGGCCAGACCCTGACCAGACACTGCGTCATGACGCGGAGGTCCCTCAAAGTGATGCGGAACCCATCCTAGATGTCGGACCACCACTTCCATCCACTGAAGCAGAATGGGAGGGAGTGGCACGAGAATTTGACAAGGAGGAACAGGCAGTCGCCTTGCAACTCTTGAATGAGCTGGACCCCGCCGCGGGGTGGACCGTCGCGGAGACTCTACCAGCCATCTCCACGCCTGGCCTACAGCTTAATCGCAGGTACAACCCTACCATCTGCGGTTGGACGTTGGAGGAGATTGCCCCCCATCTTCCCCTAGGACATGCACACTCGCGGGCCTCGCAAACAACCGCTGCCTCACCACAGACTTCCCCGTTGATCGAACCACACCCTTTTGTTCCCGCCAGAACACTTCTTGAGGACCGCCATCCCCTTACTCTGGTAGACTTCCTCCTCCACTCCCCTGAGTCTGCAGAGAGTCTCCGCATCCTTTTGAACACTCACAATGCCTCCCTTTCCCCTCTTGGCATCCGCCTCTCATGCACGCGAGACAGCCTGGCGGGCGTCCGCCTATTATCCCGCAGCATCGTCCTTACTCACTCTAGCGTACGCGGTGCCGCTGCACGTGCATCACGAACCTAGGCACCAACGGCCCTCACCCCCGGACCGCCCGCGCCTTCCGACGTCCACGTGGCGTGGTGTTATGTGTGGATATGCGGCCGCAAGTTCGTGGCCATCGTGGACACCGGCGCCACCCACACAACGATTGCGCTCTGGATGGTCCGCTCACTCCACATACAGCATCTCATCCAACCTACTCGACTCCGCTTCTCTATCTCCACCGGCGACATCGACGCGCCGCTCGGACAAATCGCGGGCCTCCCCATGCAGGTGGGGAATGTTCATGCGGCACAAACCGTCCAGGTTTGCGATGTCCGCACGTATGACATCCTGCTTGCGGCGGACTGGCTCGCGCCACGCCAAGCGGATATATTGATTGGCGTAGGCATCCTCAGTCTCATTTCCAACTTTTGCATTCTATCATTCACCCCGCTCTTTACCTTGCATCCACCATCTCCCAGCACGGTCCTCTCCACTCTTGACTCAGGACTCACCGGCGCCCGACACACTCGACTGATAACGCGCAGCTCGGCTCTCACCCGCGGAACACCCGACATGGCACGCAATCAAGGCACGGGGTCCGCGCCTTCGTCGCGGGGGGGTGGATCCTCCCGATGGCAGCTACGTTGCCCTGCTCTTAACACGGGCGCGGGACACCGTCCAGCACGAACACCAACACCACCAACGGGGACAGCGGCTCTACCGCGGCAGGGACCCACGACAAGGACCACACCTACAAGGACACCAGCACCACCTGCGGCTGCAACAGGCGTGTCCCAACCTGGCCCGGTGACGAGAACCCCGACAACACCAGTGACGGCGACACCAGCAGCAGCCGCGGCCTCACCGCGGCCCAGCCCGGCCGCAGGAACGACCCTGACCCCAACCACAAGACCGGCAGCAACTATCCCACCGCGATCGAGTTCCGCGGAACAAACACCATCGCAGGTCACGCCACTTGTGGCCAAGTCACCACGCCCGTCGCGACAAGGCCCGGCCACAAGCACACCGACGCAGATCGTCGGGCGCATTGAGCCGGCGGCAGGAGCCACGCAGGCAGCGGCAAGAACAGCCATCCCAACACCAAGCCCGCAACATGAAGCTCAAACCCTGGTCACCCCAGTCCCCTCCCCGGCCACGACGGCGCTCTCTCACTCCCCGCCGACCTCGCGCGGAAGCCCAACTCGGCAACCCGCACGTCCCCTGCTGGGCACAGGAACGGTGATGGAAGGGGCGAGAACGTACCTTGAGGAAAGCTCGGGGGATAGTGGGGAGCAGCCCAAGGAAGCCCTGCTGGTTGAAATAGTAAGCAGCGTCATGCTCCAGCTGCTGGCAGAGATTCCAGAAGTGATCCGTGCGGAATTTGAGGACTCACTGTTTGACAGGATGTGGCAGGTGGTACTAAAGGGAGCAGCCACGGGGGTGCTGGTCCTTGGAGTGCACGAGAGGCAGGTGCTCCTGCTGGAGACAGCAGGCGCAAAGCGCCTTGTTTTGGCACTGCGGGATAGCCTGAGCATCAAGCCAGGTGTGGCTAGTGACATGAATGGCGTCGCGAAACTACTGGACTCTGAGCGGGCGGACCCATCACGAAAAGCCGCTCGAGTGTGGTGGAACAGGGTGCGGAAGGACCAGCGAAGCAGTCCACATAGACGGTACGTACACCTGCTCTAGGAGAGGGCCAGAGCTCTCATCCTATACCATGTGAATGACCAAGCACCCACATCGGCAGAGGCACCGCGGCGGAGATTTGCGGCAGACGAATGGAGGTGGGGGTATTTGCTCAACCTCGTCTATGACAGATGGAGCGTTCAGTACCCGCAAGAAGAAAGACCGCGACTGGCTACCCAGGTACCTGAGGGATGCTGGATGGAAGCCATGGAAAAATGTTGGACGCTGACGCTCCAAAAAGTGATACGCACAAGGGTAGCGGCAGCAGCTGCGGAGACACACTGGACCGTGGTTCGAGGAAAAGGACTGAATCTCAAGCAAGAAGAGGTGCGACACTGGGCCAAGGAGGCAGCGGAAGTATGCCGAGAGGACAAGAGCAGGAGAGACACGGAGATTGAGGAGGCTTGTGAATACACCCAGCCCTCCCCTCAATTGCATCAGATGCAGGAACACCTGCAAAAAGAATGGGAGGAAGAGACAGCCAAAACAGAACGAGCGGCCGCAGAGGCCGCGGAGAAGGAGGCTCGACTGGCTAAGGAACGGGAGGCGGCGGCCAAGACAAATAAGGAAGCTGCGGAAGAACTCATTAGGGAAATCATGGGGGACGTAGTAGCAGCAACAGGAGTGGCGGAGGCACAGGCAGCAGAGGCAACAACAGAAGTAGCGGAGGCAGAAGCAGCGTCAGCAGTAGTAGAAGCGGCAAGAGCAAAGGCAGCAGAGGCAACGGCAGCAGCAACAGACAAGGCAGCAGGAGCAGCAGCTACGGAGGCACAGGCAGAAACGGAAACACGGGCAACTGCGGAGGTGGTCAGAGTAGGGGCTGGTAGCACAGCGACAGAAGCAGTAAAGGAAGCAATATTAGATAGAACCACGACAAGGCAGGCGGGAGCAAAAGAAGAGAAGACGGGGAAGCGACACAAAGCCAGCGCCAAGCGCCACCGCCCGGAACCATCCGTCGGCTCCCTTCAGTGGAAGGAACAACTTCAAGCGCGAGCGGCAGCGGTGGTGCGGAAAGCAGCAGCTACGTTGAGCCAGACTAGAATAACAGCGCCGGCAGACGCCAGATGAAGTGAGGAGCCAGCGCAGACTTTCCCGGAGGAAGCAACTCCTGCTCCGACGGGAAAGAGGAAGGCGGAAGAGGAAGCGGTTGCAGAGCCACGGAAAGAGAAACAACCTCGGGTACACGAAGGCCCCAGCCCCGGCGTAGCCCCGGAACAGTTGGCGCAGGTCCAGCGAGAAGCCGCACAGGCAGCGGAGCTTCTGATGGTGGTACTCCGCACAGTTCACTTGCCTGCAGAGATGATGCCGGCTCCACTGCTGCCTGTCTTGGGAGAGGCCGCGACAGCAGTTGCGCGTAAGGGGCCGGAAAGGAGGGGACGCGCGGCGAAAGAGGCGGTGATGGCGGTTTCCAAAATCAGTGAGTCACCAAGAGATTCGGAAGAGGAACAACCCCTCACATGCAGCCAGGGATTACTACGGGCTGCAGGAGCGACTCCACACAGGAAGGTAGAGGTGATTGTACTACACCGCGCTGGTGGACGCAGGAGACGCCCGAGTGGCCTCGGTGAAAGCAGGCTGCGAGAGCAGTGGGATGAAGGAGAGCTTTGAGCGGTCGGAATCCTCCGGCTCTTCCCTGCACCGAACCCTTGGGATCGAGAGCCACCGGTCTATGATGAGGAGAAGTGTAAGAAGTTCGAGGTGATGAAAGCGGAGCAAGATGGGGGGCGAGTGCGCGGATTGCCAGCAAGAGTATTAGAGACGAAGCGGAAGCTGGGGGAAGCAGTAACAGAGAAAGCGGGGAGGAAAGAACCCATGGAAACACAAGACTAGTGGATCTGGCAGACCGCGCACATCCTCCTCCGCGCCAGCAGCAAGGAACAGCAAAAGGCAGAGGCACAGAAGGTGTACGCGGACCTGGAAGTACGGCTTGGCGTGGAATTTGACCGCAGGAAAAAGGACGACCTAGCTTGTCTGTGTGAGCAGTATGCATGGGAGGACGGTCGCCTCTAGAGGATAACTCCGCACGTTTTATGGGTGCCCCCACCAACATTGCAGAAGGCAGTTGTGGAGGCTTACCACCGCCCCCATCACACTGGTGTGTAGGCAGTGAAAGATCGCTTAACGCCTATCATCCACATGCCGAACCTGGCGGCCATCATCAAGGACGTGGTGCAGCACTGCGCCCCCTCCGAACGAGCGCAAAAAACCACACCGCGGGACCACCCGCTGTTCCAACCCTCCCCTATTGGTGAACCATTGGAAAAGATCATCATCGACTTCCACGGCCCTCGTACCCACCGCGACCAGGGGAACCGATACTGGATTGCAGCAGTGGACCACTTCACGAAGTATCTCTAGGTCCGCACAGTGCCTAACAAAAGTTCAGCCACCGCGGCAAGGTTCATCCGCGAAGAAATCTTCTGCCGCTTTGGTGGCTGCAGCGTGGTACACAGTGATAACGGCACGGAGTTTATGGGAGCCTTCAGAGAAGAGGTGGAGGAGTGGGGGGTCCGCCATGTGCACTCCGGGCGGTACCAGTCAGAGTCACAAGGGCAAGTGGAGCGGGTGCATGATATACTGGAGAGGGCAGTGGCAACCGCGGAGGGCAGCAGCTGGACTAAGAAGCTGAGGAAAACGGCCCATTTCATCAACACGACACCCAACCGAGCAACCTCCTTCTCACCCCACATGCTACTCTTTGAACAACCACCGCGTGCGGCGATGGGCATGTCCCAGAAAGCGCTAAGGCTACCACTCGCTCCGGCAGAGCAAGAGAAGCTCTCGGAAGAAGAGAAGGATAAGGCGGTCGCAGAATGGTTCCGCGAGCGTTGCAAGCAGACAAAGGCCATGCGGGCAGAGGCGCGGCTGAGGAGCTCCGTGTCAGCCTGGCGTGGATGTGATGCGGCAAACGCACGGCTTAACCATGGGCCCATCAAGGAGGGTCATCTGGTGTATCTCCGCCCCTTCCCCAGTGCGGGGAGAGAGGCAGGGGAGCCGCGGGAAGTGTACCGCGTGGCTAGTGTGGAGGCAGGGCAGGTGTGGCTAGAAGGACCGAAAGGATTCAGCGATCGCAGTTATCTGGCCACAGCATTTATGCTGCTGCCACCTGCATGGCAAACGCACATCCCCGGGACGGGAGGTCGCCTGCCACCCCTGGCGCAGCGGAAAGGTTCGCGAGGATGGAGAGCGGAGGAGGTGCTGGATGTCTGTGAGAGACAGGTGTTGCATCAAGCGCAGGAATGGAGCCAGGAGCCAGAGGAGATTGTGGAGGAGGAATCCGATGTCCACGAACTTGCCGCGGAGGAGGTGCGGAAGGAACAACAACGCGAGCCGCGGAGGCAGGAGCAACAGCAGGAGCAGCAGGGGGAGAAATGGCAGGAGCAGGGAAAGCTGCAGGACCAAGAAAAGGAGGGGCCCGATGACAGATCCGAACCACAACTCGAGCGGACCCCAGCGGGAGTATCCCAGCAGCTACTCCAGAGAGGACCACCGCAGACGAGGGTGCCAATGAGCCCAAAGGCCCTGGCTGACTACATGGGCCCGTGTGTGTGGTGCGGAGAAAACCTCCCTGCTGAACCACTCCTAAACGTGGTGTGCCGGGTATGCGGGAACCCAGCGCATCAATACGCCGGCGCAGCCTCCAAGACCTGCATCGGACAAAATCGAACCTGCCTGCGATGCCTGAAGGAGGCTGCTAAACAGGAGGTCGCGAAGAAAAAGGATGAGGAAGAGGGAGCAGGACTCGGCGCTAGGAGAGGGCCGCCCCGCGGGAGGTGGGATCTAAAAGAAGAGGAGGAGGAGGAGGAGGAAGAAGGGCCACCAGAACGAAAAAGAGGTCCGCACTCCATTTCCGGGGCCACAATGAGGCAATGGCAGGAGGAGGGATGGGTCGCGGCAGAAGAGAAGAGGAGGAAGGAACTGGAAGAAAGAAAATGCGCTCAATGCGGCCAGTGGTGGGGAGTGAAGGTGCAGGACTGTGGCGGATGCCTGCGCAAGATCTGCTCCGGTTGCTTGGCCCCACATCGTGATGGGCATGGAGGGCGAAGCGGGGCTGCGGTGTGTAGGAGGTGCGGAGAGGAGGTTGAGAGGCAACGAGGCGTTTGCAGGGCACCACGAGTGAATGAGGGAGAGGAAGAGGAAGAATCAAAGGAAGAGGAGGAACCGGGAATAGAAGGACACCAATCTGCGGCATGCCCTACATGCCTAAAGACCGTGCCAGACGGGGAAAAATGTGTTGTCTGCACGAGGTTGGCGCACCGGGAATGCCTGGTGGCCGGCAACTCCGCCTGGAAGGGCCAATGCCACCAATGTGTGGGCAATGAGCTCCTCGAGGCAGACTGCTACCTCAGCTTCATCGCGGAGACTCGAGAACCTGCTTGCGCAGCCTGCCTCGAAGGGAGGCAGAGTTTGGCAAGGGATGTGGCATGTGCTTGAAAATGTGCCATCTGCGGTGTGGCAAGAGGGACAAGGAGGGAGTATGGACATGCCACCGATGCTTGGCGCGGCGTAGAAAAGCAAACTGGGGTGTGGAGAACTCTGGACTGTAGTGCTGCGGAGATGGATATATGGGGGTTGTCACAAGGACAATGTGCCATTGTGAGCACTGCGGAGGATGGGCCCACGCACAGTGCGCCACAGAGGTGGGCCGGAATGAGGAGGGGCTGATGGTGTACCGCTGCACCAGCTGCAGGACAAACGAACGAATCCCCCACTACTCTACCTGCAAGAAGAGACTGGGCGCGGAAGATATCACTGCCGGAGCCAGGTGTGAGGACTGCCAGCTCTATGTGCATCAAGAATGCTCCGCGCGGTATCAGCGTGAATGTGGAGATGTGGAAACCTACTGCCGCCCTTGTCAACAGCGGCAGCGGCCAGCCCCCGAAGGAAAATTCACTCGCCTGTTGCAATGAGAAGACTCTGGGACAGAGTCTTGGAAAAGGGGGGTTGGGGGCATCAGTGTCACGCAAGGATCTACCGCATCTCCGCTCGGGAGAAGATATATCCGCGGAAGAGAAATCATAGCTATCCACAGATCCGCAGAACAAAGGTTCCGCAGCCAGTGATCTGCGGAGCTAGATAGCAGAGGAACCGCGGAGTGTCGGAGAACGCGCAAGGCATGCTGGCTCCCGCGATAGAATTGTGGTAGAGCGTGGGATGGCACGGAATCTAGAGGCAATCGGGGAGAAGGGGCCGGAAAAGTTGCCGCCAAGAGGCAAAAATGGCCGCGGAGGAACAGGAAAGAGAAGAAGGGTAGGATGAGAATCCGCGGTGAGAAGGGAACATGGGTCGAGCCGCGGAGAAGCTGATGCGGCGGACGTGCAGAGATGCACGACGGCAGGACCAGACGTCATAAGGAAGCTCGACCAATGACAACTCAAGAGGGGCAGCGATAATCAAGCAAGAAGACCGGGAGGACGTACCGCGCGAAGACAAAGATTCAAGGAAGAACACAAGACCGCGAACGTTCAAGCCGTGGACTAGAGGAAGATGTAGTGGCCGGACAAGGAAGTATAGTATAGTGAGTGTGTGTGTCAAGGATGAGACCCGCGGCGCGGGTAGCGCTCCGTACGGAGTCCGAAATAAGGGTAGGAATGATAAGAGGTGTCTGAGAGAGCTAGCTTTGGTGCATAAAAAGTAGTAGTGTAGCAGAGGAGAATCGGGCGAATGACCAAACTTATCTCCCCTCTGTCTAAACTCTTGTGACTTGGGTTAATGCAAGTCTATTTCCCGCTCATGAGCTCAAGAGTCCCTCTGTCTCATCAATCCGCGCGAAGGCTTGTGTTGGTTCATACCCACGCTCCACCCATTGAGATCCGCACCAGTTAAGGAACTTGTGACCGTGCTCTCTGCGGAGTTGTTCCGCGGAGGACGAATTCATATCTTCTGGGTGCGCGCGGAACCTAATGCTCAATCCACCCCTCCTAAGAGCAACCCAAGATACCACTGAGTGCTGGCGTCACCAGGGAGAACAAGTCGGACAAGGAGTGCTCTCGGCGACTCCGCGACCTTGAACACGACCGTGGAACGAGGTTCCGCGGGCGAAGGAGTCAGAGGCCACGAGGTGGCGGGCTCTCGTGCTGGCAAGGAGGGAGCCGCGGAGCACTGCCTACGACTGGGACCTAGAAGGTGTGAAGCATCCGCAAAAGTCCAGGAGAGGTAGCAGAGAAGTGAGCGGCGGAGTCACGGAACAGCAAAATCGCGGAGCAGGGTAAACGCGGAGACTTGACGCGCGAAAGTAGAATTGTGCGCGGCGAAATTGGGGGTATCACTTACACGCACTTACACATACTTACACACACTTACACGCACTTACACACACTTACACCTAGTTAGATGCACTTACATGCACTTATACGTACTTACACGCACTTACACGTACTTATACCCAATTATACGCAGTTATACGCACTTGTACGTACTTACATGCACTTACACGCACTTACACACACTTACACGCACTTACACGCTCTTAAACGCACCTACACGCAGTTACATACACTTACACGCACTTACACGCACTTACCCGCATTTATACATACTTACACGCAGTTACACACACTTACACGCACTTACACGCACTTACACGTACTTACATGCATATACATACACTTACACGTACTTACATGCACTTACACGCACTTACACGCACTTACACGCACTTACACGTACTTACACGCACTTACACGCAATTACATACACTTACGCATGCTTATACAAACTTACACGCACTTACACATACTTATACGTACTTACACACACTTACACCTAGTTACATGTACTTACATGCACTTATACGCACTTTCACGCACTTACACATGCTTATACGCAGTTATACACAGTTACACACACTTACACATACTTACAAGCACTGACACGTACTTATACGCACTTACACGCACTTACACGCACTTACACGTTCTTACACATACTTACACACACTTACACGCACTTACACGTACTTACACGTACGTTTATGCACTTACACGCACTTATACACACGTTTTCATACTTACACATACTTACACGCACTTACATGCACTTACACGCACTTACACGCACTTACAGGCACTTACACTCACATACCCGCGCGTACACGCACTTACACGCACTTACACATACTTACCCGCTCTTACACGTACTTACACACACTTACACGTACTTACACGTACTTACACATAGTTAATTAGACTTACACACACTTTTACATACTTATACGAACTTACACGTACTTACACGCACTTACGCTCACTTACATACACTTGTACACACTGACACGCAGTTACACGCACTTATACGTACTTACACGTACTTATACGTACTTACATGCACTTACACGCACTTACAAGCACTCACACGCACTTACACATACTTACGCGCACTTCTACGTACTTACACGTACTTACACCCACTTACACACAATTAATTATCCTTACACGTACTTACACGTACGTACAAAAACTTACATGCACTTACAAACACTTACACATACTTACACACACTTACACACACTTACGCGAACTTACACGCACTTACACATACTTATACCCAGTTATACGCACTTATACGCACTTACACGCACTTATACCCAGTTATACGCACTTACACGCACTTACACACACGTGCATACAGTTACACACACTTACACGCAGTTACACACACTTATACGCACTTACACGCACTTACACGCACTTACAAGCACTAACACGTACTTACACGCAGTTACACGTACTTACACACACTTACACGTACTTACACGCAGTTACACGTACTTACACGTACTTACACGCACTTGCACACACTTACACACATTTATACGTACTTACATGCACTTACACGCACTTACACACACTTGTATGCACTTAAACGCACTTACACGCAGTCACACACACTTACACGCACTTACACACACTTACACGTATTTACCTACACTTCCACGAACTTACACTTAGTTACACACACTTACACGCACTTATATGCACAAATATACACTTACATGCACTTACATACACTTACACACACTTACATGCACTTAAACGCACTTACACATACTTACACATACTTACAAGCACTTACACATACTTACATGCACTTACGTGCACTTACATGGACTTACACGCACCTACACACACTTACATTCACTTACACACCCTTACACGTACTTACACGCACTTACACGCACTTACACGCACGTATACACACTTACACATTCTTACACGTACTTACATGCACATACACATACTTACACGTACTTACACGCACTTCCACGTACTTACAAGCACTTACATGCACTTACGAGCACTTACACGAACTTACACACACTTACACATACTTACATACACTTACATGCACTTACACACACTTACACAGACTTACACGCACTTACACGCACATACACGCACTTACACGTACTTATACGCACTTACACACACTTACACACACTTACACCCACTTACGTGCACTTACACGGACTTACACGCACCTACACGTACTTACACGTACTTACACAAACTTACACACGCTTACACGCACCAACATGCACTTACACGCACTTACACATACTTACATACATTTACACGCACTTACACGCATGTACACGCACTTACACGCACTTATACGTACTTACACGCACTTACATGTACTTACACACACTTACTTGTACTTACTCACACTTACACACACTTACACGCACTTACACGCACTTACACATACTTACACGAACTAACATGCACTTACACGCACTTACACGCACTTACACGCACTTCCACCCACTTAGACATACTTACACGCACTTACATACACTTACACGTACTTACACGCACTCACACGCACTTATACGCACTTGCACAGACTCACACATACTTACACGCTCTTACATGCACTTACATGCACTTACACATACTTACACGCAGTTAATTGCACTTACCCGCACTTACACATACGTACAGGAACTTACACGCACTTACACGCACTTATACGTACTTACACGCACTTACACGCACTTACACGCACTTACACGTACTTGCACAAACTTGTACGTACTTACACATCGTTACACGCACTTACGCGCACTTACACGTACTTACACACACTTAAACATAGTTATACGCACTTCCTCGTACTTACACACACGTGCACAAAGTTACACGTACGTACACACAGTTAGACGCACTTATACATACTGACATACACTTACATGCACTTACAAGCACTTATACCCACTTATACACACTTACACGCACTTACACGTACTTACACACACTAAGAAGTACTTACACGCAGTTACACACAGTTACACGTACTTACACACACTTGCACACACTTACACACACTTACACGCGCTTACACATGCTTACACACACTTACACGTACTTATACCCACTTTAACGCACTTACATGCAGTTACACACACTTACACGCACTTACACACACTTACACGTACTTACCCGCACTTGCACATACTTAGATGCAGTTACACACACTTACACGTACTTATACACACTTACATGCACTTACATGTGCCTACATTCACTTATTCGCACTTACACGCACTTACATGCACTTACACGTACTTACACGCACTTACACGCACTTACACGCACTTACATGCACTTACACACACTTACACAAACTTACACGCACTTACACATACTTAGATACACTTACATACACTTCCACACACTTACACACAATTACACGTACTTACATGCACTTATACGCGATTACACGTACTTACACGTACTTACACACACTTACACATACTAACACGTACTTACACGTACTTACACGCACTTGCGTGCACTTACACGGACTTACACGCACCTGCACGTACTTACACGTACTTACACATACATACACACACTTACATGCACTTACACATACTTACACACACTTACACATACTTACATACATTCACACGCACTTACACGTACGTACACGCAGTTATATGTACTTATACGTACTTACACGTACTTGCATGCACTTACATAAACTTACACGCACTTACATGCACTTACACACACTTACACGCACTTACATGCACTTACACGTACTTACACGCACCTACACGTACTTCCACGTACTTACACATACTTACACACACTTACATACACTTACACGCATTTACACACACTTACACGTACTTATACGTACTTGGACACACTTACACACACTTACACGCTGTTATATGCACTTATACGCACTTACACGCACTTATACGTAGTTAATTGCACTTACACGCACTCCCACATACTTACACAAATTTACACACACTTACATGCACTTACACGTACTTACACGTACTTGTGTACACTTACAAGCAGTTACACACACTTACACGCAGTTACAAGTACTTTCACGTACTTACATGGACTTACACACACTTACACACACTTACACACACTTACACGCACTTACACACACTTACACCTAGTTCCATGCACTTAGATGCACTTATACGCACTTACGTGTACTTACACGTACTTATACGAAGTTATACGCAGTAACATGCACTTGCACGTACTTACACGCACTTACACGCACTTACATATACTTACACGCACTTACACGCACTTACACGCTCTTAAACACACTTACACGCAGTTACACACACTTACACTCACATACACTCACTTACACGTACTTACCCGCACTTACACATACTTATACGCAGTTACACACACTTACACGCACTTACACGCACTTACACGTACTTACACGCACATACATGCAGTTACACGTACTTACATGCACTTACACGCACTTACACGCACTTACACACACTTACACATACTTACACATACTTATACGCACTTACATGCACTTACACACACTTACACGAGCTTACACGTACTTACATACACTTACATGCACTTATACACACTTACACATACTTACACAGACTTACACGTACTTACACGCACTTACACGCACTTACACGTACTTACACGCACTAACACACACTTACACATACTTACACGCACTTACACGCACTTACACGCACTTGCGTGCACTTACATAAACTTACACGTACCTACACGTACTTACACATACTTACACACACTTACACGTACTTACACACACTTACACACACTTACACGTACTTACATTCATTTACACGTACTTACACGTATGTACACGCAGTTACACGCACTTACACGTACCTACACGTACTTACATGCACTTATACACATTTGCACACACTTACACGTACTTAAACGCACTTACATGTACTTATACGCACTTACACATACCTATACGCACTTACATGCACTTACACGTACTTATACGCACTTCCACGCACTAACGCATCCTTACACGCAATTACATATACTTACACACATTTACACACACTTACACGCACTTATATGCACTTGCACACACTTACACACACTTACACGCTGTTACACGCACTTATACGCACTTACACGTACTTATATGCAATTAATTGCACTTACATGCAGTTACACATACTTACACAAACTTACACGCACTTACATGCACTTACACGTACGTATACGCACTAAAGCACACTTACAAGCAGTTACACACACTTACATGCAGTTACACGCACTTACACGTACTTACACACACTTACACACACTTACACACACTTACACGCACTTACACACACTTAAACATACTTACATAGACTTACACGTACTTACACATACTTACACACACTTACACCTAGCTAGATGCACTTACATGCACTTATACGTACTTCCACACACTTACACATACCTGTACACAATTATACGCAGTTACACATACTTGCACGCACTTACATGCACTTACATGCACTTACACACACTTACACGCACTTACACGCTCTTAACTGCACCTACACGCAGTTACACACACTTACACGCACTTACACTCACTTACACACACTTACCCGCATTTACACATACTTACACGCAGTTACACACACTTACACACACTTACACACACTTACACGTACTTACATGCACATACATGCACCTACACGTACTTACATGCACTTACTCGTACTTACACACACTTACACGCACTTACACGTACTTACACACACTTACACGCACTTACATGCACTTACGCACACTTACATGAACTTAAACGCACTTAAACGTACTTATAAGTACTTACACACACTTACACGCACTTACAAGCACTTACACGCTCTTACACGCACTTACACGTACTTACAGGCACGTACACACACGTACACGTACTTACACGTACTTATACACACTTACTCATACTTACACATACTTACACGTACTTACACGCACTTACACGCACTTACACGCACTTACAGGCACGTACACACACATACCCGTATGTACACGCACTTACACGCACTTACACGTACTTACCCGTACTTACACATACTTACACACACTTACACGCACTTACACGCACTTACACGTAGTTAAATGCACTTAAACGCACTTTTACATACTCATACAAACTTACACGTACTTACACGCTCTTACGCTCACTTACACGCACTTGTACACACTTACACGCAGTTACACGCACTTACACGTACTTACACGTACTTATACGTACTTACATGCACTTACACGTACTTACAGGCACTCACACGCACTTACACGCACTTACATACACTTATACGTACTTCCACACACTTACACGCACTTACACGCAATTGATTGTCCTTACACGTACTTATACGTACTCACACAAACTTACATGCACTTACAAACACTTACATGTACTTATACACACTTACACACTCTTACGCGAACTTAAAAGCACTTACACGTACTTATATCCAGTTATACGCTCTTACACACACTTACACACACGTGCAGGCAGTTACACGCACTTACACGCAGTTACACACACTCAAACGCACTTACACGCACTTACACGCACTTACAAGCACTAACACGCACTTACACACACTTACACGTACTTACACACACTTACACGCACTTACACGCAGTTACACACACTTACACATACTTCCACGCACTTGCACACACTTACATACATTTATACGTACTTACACGTACTTACAGGCACTTACACACACTTATACGTACTTAAATGCACTTACACACAGTTACACACACTTAAACATACTTACATACACTTACACGTACTTACCTACACTCACATGTACTTACACGTAGTTACACACACTTACACGTACTTACATGCACTTATATACACTTACATGCACTTACATACACTTACACACACTTACACGCACTTAAACGCACTTACACGTACTTACACATACTTACAAGCTCTTACACGTACTTACATGCACTTACGTGCACTTACCTGGACTTACACGCACCTACACGCACTTACATGCCCTTACACACACTTACACGTACTTATACACACTTACACGAACTTACACGCACTTATACACACTTACACATTCTTACACGCACTTACATGTACATACACACTTACACGTACTTACACGCACTTCCACGCACTTACACGTACTTACACACACTTACATACACTTACATGCACTTACACGTACTTACTCGCACTTATACACACTTGTACATACTTACACACACTTACATTCTCTTACACGCACTTACACGCACTTACACGCACTTATACGCAGTTAGTTGCACTTAAACGCACTTACACATACTTACACGAACTTACATGTACTTACACACACTTACACATACGTACACGTACTTACACACACTAACACACAGTTTCACGCACTTACACGCAGTTACACGTACTTACTCATACTTACACACACTTACACGCACTTACACGCACTTCTACGCACTTACATGCACTTACATGCATCTACACGCAGTTACACGTACTTGCACCTACTTACACGCACTTACACGTACTTACACACACTTATACACACTTACACGTACTTACACGCACTTAGACACACTTACACACACTTACACGCACTTATACACACTTACACCTAGTTATATGCACTTACATGCACTTATACGTACTTGTACACACTTACACGTATTTATACGCAGTTACAAGCAGTAACACGGACTTACTCACACTTTCACGCACTTACACATACTTATATGCACTTACACACACTTACACGTACTTACACACACTTATACGTACTTACACACACACACACGCACTTACACATACTTACACGTACTTACACGTACTTACACGCACTTACACGCACTTACACACACTTAAACGTACTTACAGGCACTTACACGCACTTACTCGCACGTACACGCACTTACACACACTTACACGTACTTAAACACACTTATACGTACTTACACGCACTTACACGCACTTACACGTACTTACACGTACTTACACGTACTTACACGTACTTACACGTACTTACACGTACTTACACGTACTTACACGTACTTACACGTACTTACACGTACTTACACGTACTTACACGTACTTACACGTACTTACACGTACTTACACGTACTTACACGTACTTACACGTACTTACACGTACTTACACGTACTTACACGTACTTACACGTACTTACACGTACTTACACGTACTTACACGCACTTACACGCACTTACACACACTTAAACGTACTTACAGGCACTTACACGCACTTACTCGCACGTACACGCACTTACACACACTTACACGTACTTAACCACACTTACACGTACTTATACGCACTTACACGCACTTACAAGCAGTTCATCTTACTTAAACATACTTACACATACTTATACAAACTTACACGCACTTACACGCACTTACACGCACTTATACACACTTACACGCAGTAACACGTACTTATACGTAGTTACACGCAGTTATACGCACTTACACGTACTTACACGAACTTACATACACTTATACGCAGTTACACGCACTTACACGTACTTATACGCACTTATATGCACTTACATGCACTTACACAGAGTTACACGCACTTGCACGCACTTACACGCACTTACACGCACTTACACGCACTTACACGTACTTACACGCACTTACATGCACTTGCACGTACTTACATGAACTTACACACACTTACACGTACTTATATGCACTTACACGCACTTACAATCACTTACACGCACTTACACATACTTATACGCACTTACACACACTTATATGTACTTGCACACACTTACACGTACTTAGATGCACTTACACGGACTTACAAGCACTTACACGCAGTTAATTGCACTTATAGGCACTTACACATACTTACACAAACTTACACGCACTTACAAATTCTTACACGTGCTTACACAGACTTACACACATTTACACGCACTTACACGCACTTACACACACTTACACATACTTACACGCAGTTATACATACTTACACATACTTACACACACGTGCACGCTCTTCTATGCACTTACATGCATTTATACACACTTATACGCACTTACACACACTTACACGCACTTACACGCACTTACACGCACTTACACGCACTTACATGCACTTGCACATACTTACATGAACTTACACGCACTTACACGCACTTACACGCACTTACACATACTTACATGCACTTACACGCACTTACACGTACTTATACGTACTAACACACACATACACGTACTTGCACACACTTACACGTACTTACACGCACTTAGACGCACTTACACGCACTTACAAGCACTTACACGCGGTTAATTGTACTTACACGCACTTACATGCACTTATACACATTTACATGCAATTACACGCACTTACACACACTTACACGCACTTACACGCAGTTATACATACTTACACACACTTACACACACGTGCACATAGTTACACGCACTTACACGTAGTTATCCGCACTTATACGCACTTACACACACTTACACGCCCTTACACACACTTACACGCACTTACACGCAGTTACACGCATGCACACGTACTTACACGCACTTTTATACACTTACACGCACTTACACGTACTTACACACACTTACACGCACTTAGACGCAATTATACACACTTACACGCACTTACACACACTTACACATACTTACCCGTACTTACACGCAGTTAGACACACTTACACGCACTTACACGCACTTACATACACTTCCATGCACTTACACACACTTACACACACTTACACGCACTTACACGCACTTACACACACTTCCACGCACTTACACACACTTACACGCACTTACACGCACTTATACACACTTACACGCACTTACACGTACTTACACACACTTACACGCACTTACACGCACTTATACACACTTACACGCACTTACACGTACTTACACACACTTACACGCACTTACACGCACTTATACACACTTACACGCACTTACACGTACTTACACACACTTACACGCACTTACACGCACTTATACACACTTACACGCACTTACACGTACTTACACACACTTACACGCACTTACACGCACTTATACACACTTACACGCACTTACACGTACTTACACACACTTACACGCACTTAGACGCACTTATACACACTTACACGCACTTACACACACTTACACATACTTACCCGTACTTACACGCAGTTAGACACACTTACACGCACTTACACGCACTTACATACACTTCCATGCACTTACACACACTTACACACACTTACACGCACTCACACGCACTTACACACACTTACACACAATTATACACACTTACACGCACTTACACACACTTACACACACTTACACGTACTTACATGCACTTACACATACTTACACATACTTACACGCACGTACACACACTTACACGCACTTATGTGCATTTACACGGACTTATACACACCTACACGCACTTACACGTACTTACACATACTTACACACACTTACACGCACTTACACACACTTACACGCACTTACACATACATACATTTATACGCACTGATACGTACATACACGCAGTTACACGCACTTACACGTATTTACATGCACTTACATGCACGTACACACACTTACACGCACTTACACATACTTACACGTACTTACACGTACTTACACTCACTTATACATTCTTACACACACTTACATGTACATACACGCACTTACATGCACTTACACACACTTCCACGTACTTACCCGTACTTACACATACATACATGCACTTATACACACTTACACACACTTAAACGCACTTATACACACTTGCACACACTTACACACACTTACACGCTCTTACACGCACTTGCACATACTTACACGCACTTACATGCAGTTAGTTGCAATTACACACACTTACACATACTTACACGAACTTACACGCACTTAAACATACTTACACGTACTTACAAGCACTTACATACACTTACACACAGTTACACGTACTTACACGCAGTTACAGACACTTACATATACTTACACGCACTTACATGCACTAACACGCACTTGTACACACTTACATGCACTTACATGCACTTACACGCAGTTACACACACTTGCTCGCACTTACATGCACTTATACGTACTTATACGCACTTATACGCACTTACTCGCACTTACACACACTTACACGTACTTACACAAACTTACACGCACTTTCACATACTTACACGCACTTACACGCACTTACACACACTTACACCTAGTTACATGCACTTACATGCACTTATACGCACTTACACCCACTTACACGCACTTATACACATTTACACACAGTTACACGCACTTAGACGCACTTACACGCACTTACACGTACTTATACGCACATACATGCACTTACACACACTTATACGTACTTACACATACTTACATACACATACACACACTTACACGCACTTACACATACTTACACGCACTTATACACACTTACACACACTTACACATACTTACACATACTTACACGCACTTACACGCACTTACACGCACTTACACCCACTTACAGGTACTTACACGCACTTACCCACATGTAACCACTCTTACACGCACTTACACGTTCTTACCCACACTTACACGTACTTACATGTACTTACACGCACTTACACGCACTTACACGCAGTTAATTACACTTACACATACTTACACATACTTACACGAACTTACACATACTTACACGCAGTTACACGCACATAGACGCAGTTATATGCAGTTACACACACTTACACGCACTTACACCCACTTACAAGCACTTACACGCACTTACACATACTTACACACACTTACATGCACTTATACGCAGTTACATGCACTTACACACACTTACACGTAGTTACACGTACTTGCACGTACTTACACGCACTTACACGCACTTACACGCACTTTCACGCACTTACACGCACAAACACGTACTTACACGAACTTCACGCACTTACACACACGTACACATACTTACATGCACTTACACACACTTACACGCACTTTCACGCACTTACACGCACAAACACGTACTTACACGAACTTCACGCACTTACACACACGTACACATACTTACATGCACTTACACACACTTACACATACTTGCACGTACTTACACACACTTACACGCACTTACACACACTTACACGCACTTATACACACTTACACGCACTTGCCTGAACGTACACGCACTTACACGCACTTACACACCTTTACCCGCACACAAACGAACTTACACACACTTACACGCACTTACACGCACTAAGACACACTTACTCATATTGATACGCACTTACACGTACTTACACGCACTTGTACGTACGTACACGTACTTACGCACACTTACACACACTTACACACACTTACATGCACTTATACCTACTTACACTGACTTGCACGTACTTACAGGCACTTATACGCACTTACACGCACTTATACACACTTACACGCACTTACACGCACTTACACGTACTTACACGTACTTACACGTCCTTACACGCACTTACACAAAATTACGCATACTTACACGCACTTACACACACTTACACTTACTTACATGTACTTACACACACTTACACACACTTGCACACACTTACACGCACTTACACAAACTTACACATAGTTAGATGCACTTACATGCACGTATACGCACTTACACGCACTTACACGTACTTATACCCAATTATACGCAGTTACACGCACTTGCACGTACTTACATGCACTTATATGCACTTACACACACTTACACGCACGTACACGCTCTTAAACGCACCTACACACAGTTACACACACTTACACGCACTTACACTCACTTACACACACTTACCTGCATTTATACATACTTACACGCAGTTACACACACTTACACGTACTTACACGCACTTACACGTGCTTACACGCACATACATGCACTTATACGTACTTACATGCACTTACACGCACTTACACGCACTTACACACACTTACACGTACTTACACGCACTTACACGCACTTACATGCACTTACGCATACTTCCACGAACTTACACGCAGTTACACGTACTTATACATACTAACACACACTTACACCTAGTTACATGTACTTACATGCACTTATACGTACTTACACGCACTTACACATACTTATACGCAGTTACACGCTGTTACACACACTTGCACATACTTACACGCATTAACACGTACTTATAGGCACTTACACGCATTTACACGCACTTACATGTGCTTACACGTACTTACACACACTTACACGCACTTACACGCACTTACACATACGTTTACGCACTTACACTCACTTATACACACTTTTTCATACTTACACATACTTACACGCACTTACACACACTTACACGTACTTACACGCACTTATAGGCACTTACACACACATACCCGTGCGTACACACACTTACATGCACTTACACGTACTTACCCGCACTTACACGTACTTACACACACTTACACGCACTTACACGCACTTACACATAGTTAATTGTACTTACACGCACTTTTACATACTTATACGAACCTACACGTACTTACACGTACTTACACTCACTTACACACACTTGTACACACTTATACGCATTTACATGCACGAATACGTAGTTACACGCACTTATACGTACTTACATGCACTTAAACGCACTTACAAGCACTCACACGCACTTACACGCACTTACACACACTTACACACACTTACGCAAACTTACACGCACTTACACACACTTATACCCAGTTATACGCACTTACACACACTTGTACACACGTACACGCATTTACACGTACTTACACGCAGTTACACACACTTATACGTACTTACACGCACTTACACGCACTTACAAACACTAACACGTACTTACACGCACTTACACGTACTTACACACACTTACACGCACTTACACACACTTACACGTACTTACACGTACTTGCAGACACTTACACACATTTATACGTACTTACACGTACTTACACGCACTTACACACACTTATACACACTTAAACGCACTTACACGCAGTCACACACACTTACACGCACTTACACACACTTATACGTACTTACCTACACTTACACATACTTACACGTAGTTACACGCACTTACACGCACTTACATGCACTTATATACACTTACATGTACTTACATACACTTACACACACTTACACGCACTTAAACGCACTTACACGTACTTATATATACTTACAAGCATTTACACGTACTTGCATGCACTTACGTACACTTACATGGACTTACACGCACCCACACGCACTTACATGCACTTACACACACTTACACGTACTTACACGCACTTACACGCACTTACACGCACTTATACACACTTACACATTCTTACACGCACTTACATGCACATACACACACGTACACGTACTTACACGCACTTCCACGCACTTACAAACACTTACATGCACTTACGAGCACTTACACGAACTTACACACACTTACACGTACTTACATACACTTACATGCACTCACACACACTTACACAGACTTACACGCACTTACACGCACATACACGCACTTACACCTACTTATACACACTTACACACATTTACACATACTTACACACACTTACACGCCCTTACACGCACTTACGTGCACTTACACGGACTTACACGCACCTACACGCATTTACACATACTTACACATACGTACACACTCTTACACGCACTAACACGCACTACCACGCACTTACACATACTTACATACATCTACACGCACTTACACGCACGTACACGTACTTACACGCACTTATACATACTTACACGCACTTACATGCACTTACACACACTTAATCACACTTACACACACTCACACACACTTACACGCACTTACACGCACTTACACATACTTACACGTACCTACACGCACTTACATACACTTACACGTACTTACACGTACTCACACGCACTTATACACACTTGCACAGACTCACACACATTCACACGCTCTTACATGCACTTACACGCACTTACACATACTTACACGCAGTTAATTGCACTTACCCGCACTTACACATACGTACAGGAACTTACACGCACTTCAACGCACTTACACGTACTTACACACACTTACACGCACTTACACGCACTTACACGTACTTGCATGTACTTGTACATACTTACACATAGTTACACACACTTACGTGCACTTACATGCACTTACACACACTTATACTTAGTTCTACGCACTTTTACGCACTTACACACACGTGCACAAAGTTACACACACTTACACACAGTTACACGCACTTATACGTACTTACATGCACTTACATGCACTTACAAGCACTTATACGTACTTACACACACTTACACACACTTACACGTACTTACACACACTTACACGTACTTACACGCAGTTACACACAGTTACACGTACTTACACACACTTGTACACACTTACACGCACTTAAACGCACTTACACGCAGTTACACACACTTACACGCACTTATACACACTTACACGCACTTATCCGCACTTACACATACTTAGACGCAGTTACACACACTTACACGTACTTACACACACTTACATGCACTTACATGTATTTACATGCACTTATTCACACTTACACGCACTTACATGCACTTACATGTACTTACACGCACTTACACGCACTTACATGCACTTACGCACACTTACACGAACTTACACGCACTTACACGTACTTACATACACTTACATACACTTACACACACTTACACACACTTACACGTACTTACATGCACTTACACGCGATTACACGTACATACACGTACTTACACACACATACACATACTTACACGCACTTACACGCACTTACACTCACTTGCGTGCACATACACGGACTGACACGCACCTACACGTACTTACATGTACATACACATACATACACACACTTACATGCACTTACACACACTTACACACACATACACGTACTTACATACATTTACACGCACTTACACGTACTTACACGCAGTTATATGCACTTACACATACTTACACGCACTTACATGCACTTATACATACTTACACGTACTTGCATGCGCTTACATAAACTTACACCCACTTACACGCACTTACACACACTTACACGCACTTACATGCAATAACACGCACTTATACGCACTTACACATACTTACACGCACTTACATGCACTTACACGTACTTACACTACTTTAACGTACTTCCACGTACTTACACGTACTTACACGCACTTACATATACTTACACGCATTTACACACACTAACATGCACTTATACGCACTTTCACACACTTACACACACTTACACGTTGTTACATGCACTTATACCCACTTACACGCACTTATACGCAGTTAATTGCACCTACACGCACTTACACATACTTACACAACTTTACACGCACTTACATACACTTACACGTACTTACACGTACTTTTGTACACTTACAAGCAGTTACACACACTTACACGCAGTTACAAGTACTTACACATACTTACACGGACTTACACACACTTACACACACTTAGACACACTTACACACACTTACACCTAGTTACATGCACTTATATGCACTTATACGCACTTAGGTGCACTTACACGTACTTATACGCAGTTTTATACAGTTACACGCACTTAGATGCACTTACACACACTTACACGCACTTACATGCTCTTAAACACACTTACAGGCAGTTACAAACACTTACACGCACCTACACTCACTTACACGCACTTACCCACACTTACACATACTTACACGCAGTTACACACACTTACACGCACTTACACGCACTTACACGTACTTACACGCACATACATGCACTTATACGTACTTACATGCACTTACACGCACTTACACACACTTACACACACTTACACATACTTACACGTACTTACACGCACTTACATGCACTTACGCACACTTACACAAACTTACACGTACTTACACGTACTTACATACACTTACATGCACTTACACACACTTATACACACTTACACGCACTTACAAGCACTAACACGCACTTACACACACTTACACGTACTTACACACACTTACACGCACTTACACATAGTTACACGCACTTACACGTACTTACACGTACTTGCACACACTTACATACATTTATACGTACTTACACGCACTTACACGCACTTACACACACTTATACGTACTTAAACGCACTTACACGCAGTTACACACACTTACACGCACTTACACACACTGACACATACTTATCTACACTTACACGTACTTACACATAGTTACACACACTTACACATACTTACATGCACTTATATACACTTACATGCACTTACATACACTTACACACACTTACATGCACTTAAACGCACTTACACGTACTTACACATACTTACAAGCACTTACACGTACTTACATGCACTAAGGTGCACTTACATGGACTTACACACACCTACACGCACTTACATGCACTTACACACACTTACACGTACTTACACACACTTACACGTACTTACACGCACTTATACACACTTACACATACTTACATGCTCTTACACGGACTTACAAGCACTTACACGCACTTATACACAATTTTGCACTTAAACGCACTTACACATACTTACACGAACTTACACGTACTTATACACACTTACACATACTTACACGTACTTACACACACTTACACACAGTTACACGCACTTACACGCAGTTACACGCACTTACACATACTTACACACACTTACACGTACTTTCACGCACTTATACACACTTACATGCACTTACATGCATTTACACGCAGTTACACGCACTTGCACCTACTTACACGCACTTACACGCACTTACACATACGTATACACACTTACACGCACTTACACGCACTTACATACACTTGCACGCACTTACACGCACTTACACACACTTACACCTAGTTATATGCACTTACATGTACTTATACACACTTGCACGCACTTACACGTATTTATACGCAGTTACACACAGTTATACGGACTTACACACACTTACACGTACTTACACGTACTTATATGCACTTACACACACTTACACGTACTTACACACACTTATACGTACTTACACGCACACACACGCACTTACACATACTTACACGTACTTACACGTACTTACACGCACTTACACGAACTTGCACACACTTAAATGCACTTACATGCACTTACACGCACTTACTCGCACGTACAGGCACTTACACACACTTACACGTACTTACCCGCACTTACACGTACTTATACGCACTTACACACACTTACACGCAGTTCATCTTACTTACACATACTTACACATACTTATACGAACTTACATGCACTTACACGCACTTATACGCACTGATACACACTTACACGCAGTTACATATACTTATACACATTTACACGCAGTTATACGCACTTACACGTACGTACACAAACTTACATACACTTACATGCACTTACATGCACTTACACGTACTTATACGCACTTATGTGCACTTACACACACTTACACACAGTTACACGCACATGCACGGACTTACACGTACTTACACGTACTTACACGCACTTACATGCACTTACACGCACTTACATGCACTTGCACGTACTTACATGAACTTACACACACTTACACGCACTTACACGCACTTACACGCACTTATATGCACTTGTACGCACTTACACATACTTATACGTACTTACACACACTTATATGTACTTGCACATACTTACACGTACTTACACGCACTTAGACGCACTTACACGCACTTACAAGCACTTACACGCAGTTAATTGCACTTACAAGCACTTACACGTACTTACACAAACTTACACGCACTTACAAATTCTTACACGTGCTTACACACACTTACACACATTTACATGCACTTACACACACTTACACACACTTACACACACTTACACGCAGTTATACGTACTTACACGTACTTACACACACGTGCACGCAGTTACACGCACTTACACGCAGTTATACACACTTATACGCACTTACACACACTTACACGCACTTACAAGCACTTACATGCACTTACACACACTTACACGCACTTACACACACTTACACGCACTTACACGCAGTTATACGCATTCACACATACTTACACACACTTGTACACACTTATACGCACTTATACACACTTACACGCACTTACACGCACTTACACGTACTTACACGCACGTGCACGCACTTACACGCACTTACACGCACTTACACACACTTACACGTACTTACACACACTTACACGCACTTACACGCAGTTACACGCACTCACACATACTTACACACACTTGCACACACTTATACGCACTTACACGCACTTACACGCACTTACACGCACTTACACACACTTACACGCACTTACACGCACTTACACGCACTTACACGCACTTACACGCACTTACATGCACTTACACGCACTTACATGTACTTATACGCACTAACACACACATACACGTACTTGCACACACTTACACATACTTACACGCACGTAGACGCACTTACAAGCACTTACACGCAGTTAATTGCACTTACACGTACTTACACGCACTTACACACATTTACACACACTTACACACACTTACACACACTTACACGCACCTACACGCAGTTATACATACTTACACGCACTTATACACACGTGCACACAGTTACACGCACTTACACGTAGTTATACGCACTTACACACACTTACACGCACTTACAAGCACTTACATGCACTTATACACACTTACATGCACTTACACACACTTACACGCACTTACATGCAGTTACACGCATTCACACGTACTTATATGCACTTGTACACACTTACACACACTTACACGTACTTACACACACTTACACGCACTTACGCGCACTTACATGCGCTTAAACGCACTTACACGCAATTACACACACTTACACGCACTTACACATCCTTACACATACTTACCCGTACTTACACGTACTTACACGCAGTTAGACACACTTACACACACTTACACGCACTTACATACACTTACATGCACTTACACACACTTACACACACTTACACGCACTCACACGCACTTACACACACTTACACGTACTTACACACACTTACACACACACATACATACACGCACGTACACGCACTTACAGGTACTTATGTGCATTTACACGGACTTACACGCACCTACACGCACTTACACGTACTTACACATACTTACACACACTTACACGCACTTACATACACTTACACGCACTTACACCTAAATACATCTATACGCACTGACACGTACATACACGCAGTTACACGCACTTACACATATTTACACACACTTACATGCACTTACACACACTTACACGTACTTACACGTACTTACACATACTTACACGCACTTACACACACTTATACATTCTTACACACACTTACATGTACTTACACGAACTTACATGCACTTACACACACTTCTACGCTCTTACGCGTACTTACACATACATACATACACTTAGACGCACTTACACACCCTTATACACACTTATACACACTTGCACACACTTACATACACTTACACGCTCTTACACGCACTTACACGTACTTACACGCACTTACACGCAGTTAGTTGCACTTACACACCCTTACACATACTAACACGAACTTACACGCACTTTAACATACTTACACGTACTTACACGCACTTACATACACTTACACACAGTTACACGCACTTACACGCAGGTACACACACTTACATATACTTACATGCACTTATACGCACTAACACGTACTTGTACACACTTACATGCACTTACACGTACTTACAAGCAGTTACACGTACTTGCTCGCACTTACATGCACTTATACGTACTTACACGCACTTACATGCAGTTACACGCACTTACAAGGAGTTACACGCACTTACTCGCACTTATATGCACTTACACGTACTTACACAAACTTACACGCACTTTCACATACTTACACGCACTTACACGCACTTACACACACTTACACCTAGTTACATGCACTTACATGCACTTATACGCACTAATGCACACTTACAGGCACTCATACGCATTTACACACAGTTACACACACTTACACGCACTTATACATACTTACACATACTTACACACACATACACGCACTTACACGCACTTACACGCACTTACACATACTTACACCCACTTATACACACTTACACATACTTACACATACTTACACGCAGTTACACGCACTTATACGCATTTACATGCACTTACAGGTACTTATACGCACTTACCCACATGTACACGCACTTACCCGCACTTACACGTTCTTACCCACACTTACACGTACTTACACATACTTACATGCACTTACACGCACTTACACGTAGTTAATTACACTTACACGTACTTACACATACTTGCACAAACTTACACATACTTACACACACTTACACGCACTTACACACACTTACACACACTTACACGCAGCTACACGCACTTAGACGCAGTTACATGCAGTTATACACACTTACACGTATTCACACCCACTTACAAGCACTTACACACACTTACACGCACTTACACACACTTACACGCACTTATACGCAGTTACATGCACTTACACACACTTACACGCAGTTACACGTACTTGCAAGTACTTACACGCACTTACATGCACTTACACGCACTTACACGCACTTACACGCACAAACACATACTTACACGAACTTCACGCACTTATACACACTTACACACACTTACATGCACTTACACACACTTACACGTACTTACACGCACTTACACACACTTACACGCACTTATACGCACTTACACGCACTTACACGCACTTACACGCACAAACACATACTTACACGAACTTCACGCACTTATACACACTTACACACACTTACATGCACTTACACACACTTACACGTACTTACACGTACTTACACACACTTACACGGACTTACACGTACTTACACGCACTTACACACACTTACACGCACTTATACGCACTTACACGCAGTTACACGCACTTACACGTACTTACTCGTACTTACACGTACTTACACGCACTTACACAAAATTATGCATACTTACACGCACTTACACACACTTACACTTACTTACATGTACTTACACGCACTTACACACACTTACAAGCACTTACACATAATTACACGCACTTACACACACTTACACGTACTTACACACACTTACACACACTTGCATGTACTTATACGCACTTACACACACTTACACGCACGTACATGTACGTATCCGTACTTACACGCACTTACACGCACTTACACGTACTTACACGTACTTACATGTACTTACATGCACTTACACGCACTTACACATACTTACACGCACTTACACACACTTACACACACTTACACACACTCACATGCACTCGCACGCACTCACACATACTTACACGCACTTACACGCACTTTCCCGTACGTACACGCACTTAAACACACTTACACACACTTACCCGCACTTACACACACTTACACGCACTTACATACACTTACACGCACTTACATGCACTTACACGAACTTACACGTACTTACACACACTTACACGTACTCACACGCACTTATGTGCACTTATACACACTTACACCCACTTATACGCACTTATACACACTTACACTTACTTACACACACTTACGTGCACTTACACACACTTACCCGCACGTACAGGCACTTACACGCACTTATTCGTACTTATACGCACTTACACACACTTCCACACACTTACATGCACTTACAAAGACTTACATGTACTTACACGCACTTACATACACTTACACGCACTTACACGCACTTACACATACTTACACGCACTTACACGCACTTACACGTACTTACATATACGTACACGCACATACACGTACTTACACGCACTTACACACACTTACACGTACTTACACATACTTACACGCACTTACCCGCACTTATACAAACTTGCACACTTACACACGCACACACACACACACTTACACGCACTTACACGCACTTACACATACTTACACGCACTTACACGCACTTACACGCACATACACGTACTTACACGCACTTACACACACTTACACGTACTTACACATACTTACACGCACTTACCCGCACTTATACAAACTTGCACACACTTACACGCACACACACACACACTTACACGCACTTACACGCACTTACACACACTTATACGCACTTAGACATACTTACCCGTACTTAGACGCACTTACACGCACTTCTGCGCACTTATACGCACTTACATGCACTTACACGCACGTACACGCACTTACACGCACTTACATACACTAACACACACTTATACCCACTTACGTGCACTTGCACGCACTTTCATGCACTTACGCGCACTTACACGCACTTATGCGCACTTACACGCACTTACACGTACTTACACATACTTACACGTACTTACACGTACTTACATCCACGTACACGCATGTACACGTACTTACACGCACTTACGCGCACTTACACACACTTACACACACTTACACGCACTTACACATACGTTATAGTACTTACACACACTTACACGCACTTACACATACTTACATGCACTTACACGCACTTACACGTACTTACACACACTTAAACACACTTACACGTACTTACACGCACTTACATGTACTTACACGTACTTACACGCACTTACACGCACTTACACGTACTTATACGCACTTGCACATACGTACACGCACTAATACGGTACTTACACGCACTTACACACACTTACACACACTTACACGCACTTACACGTACTTACAGTAGTTACACGCAGTTACACTCAGTTACATGTAGTTACACGTACTTCACACAGTTACACGCAGTTACACGTACTTACACACACTTACATACACTTACACGCACTTATACGCACTTACACGCACTTACACGTTCTTACACACATGTACACGCACTTACACAAACTTACACACACTTACACGCACTTACACGCACTTACACGCACTTACACGTACTTACAAGCACTTACATGTTCTTACACGTACGTATACACACTTACGCATACTTACACGTAGTTACACACACTTACACGCACTTACACGTACTTACACGCACTTACACACACTTACACGCACTTACATGCACTTACACGCACTTACACGTACTTACATCCACTTACAGGCACTTACATGCACTTACACACACATACACGCACTTATACATGCTTACACGTACTTACACGCACTTACACGCCCTTACACGCACTTACATACAATTACGCACAGTTACATATAGTGAAACACACTTACACACACTTATATGCACTTACACGTACTCTCACGCACTTGCACACACTTACACGCACTTACACGCACATACACGCACTTACACGCACTCACCTACACTTACATGCACTTATACATGCTTACACACACGTATATGAACTTATACGCACTTACACGCACTTACACGCACTTAAAAGCACTTACACTTACTGACACACACATATACACGCTTACCCGCACTTACACGTACATACATACACTTACATGCACTTATACACACTTACATGTACTTACACGCACTTACACGCACTCACATGCACTTACACGTACTTATACGCACTTACACGAACTTACACGCACTTACACGTACTTATCCGTACTTACGCACACTTTCAAACACTTACATGTAGTTACACGCAGTTACGCGCATTTACATGCAATTACACATACTTACACGCACTTACACACACTTACATGCACTTACACATACTTACACACACTTACACGCACGTATATGTACTTATACACACTTACGTGTACTTACACGTACTTACACGCACTTATGAGCACTTACACGCACTTACACGTACTTACATGTACTTACACGCACTTACACACACTTAGACGCAGTTACACGCACTTAGACACAGTTACACGCACTTACACGCACTTATACGCACTTATAAACACTTACAAGCACTTACACGCACTTGCACACACTTACACGCTGTTACACACACCTACATGCACTTATAGGTACTTATACACACTTCATACGCACTTACACGTACTTACACGCACTTACATGCACTTACACACACTTACATGTCCTTACACGTACTTACACACAATTACACACACTTAAATGCACTTCCACGTACTTACACACACTTACCCGTGCTTACACACACTTACACATACTCACACATACTTACACGCACTTACACGCACTTACACGCACTTACACACACTTACATGCACTTACACGTACTAACATGTACTTACACACACTCACACGCACTTACACGTACTTACACAGACTTACATGCACTTACATGCACTTACATGCACTTACACGCACTTACACGCACTTACGCGCACTTACACACACTTACATATACTTACATCCACTTACACACACTTACACACACTTACATGCCCTTACACGTACTTACACGCAGTTACACATACTTACACGTACTTATACGCACTTACACGTACTTACACGCATTTACACACACTTATATACACTTACACGTACTTACGTGCACTCACATGCACTTACACATAGTTATACGTACTTACATCACTTACACGTACTTACACGCACTTACACGCACGTATACATACTTACATGCACTTACACGCACTTACACATATTTACACATACTTACTGGCACTTACACGCACTTACACGCACTAACACGCACTTACAAGTATTTACACACACTTACACACACTTACACACACTTACACGTACTTATACATACTTACACACACTTACACACACTTACACGTACTTCCACGCACTTATACGTAGTTACAGGCATTTAGACGCACTTACAGGAACTTACACACACTTAACACGCACTTATATGCACTTACACGCATTTCCACGTACTTATAGGCACTAACATGTCCTTACACGTACTTACACCCAATAACACACACTTACACGCACTAACACACACTTTTACGCACTTACATGTACTTAGACGCACTTACACCCACTTACACGTACTTATATACACTTACATCCACTTATACGCACTTACATGCACTTACATGCACTTACACGCAGTTACACGCAGTTACACGTACTTACACGTACTTACACGCACTTATACGCACTTACACGTATTTACACGCACTTACATACACTTACACAAACTTACACGCACTTACATGTACTTACATGTACTTATACACACTTACACACACTTACATGCACTTACACGTACTTACACGCACTTACACGCACTTACACGTACTTACACGCACTTACACGCACTTACATTCACATACACGTACTTACACGTACTAACATGCACTTACACGCACTTATACGCACTTACACGCACTTACACACACTTTAACGCACTTTCACGTACTTCTACACACTTACATGCACTTACACAAACTTACACACACTTACACACACTTGCACACACTTACATGCACTTCTACACACTTACACGCACTTACACACACTTACACGCACTTACACGCATTTAATTAATTTTATATGCACTTACACGCACTTACACAAACGTACATGTACTTACACGCACTTACACATACTTACACGCACTTACAAACACTTATATGCACTTACATACACTTACACGCACTTACACACACTTGTACACACTTACACGCACTTACACGTACTTACACATACTTACACGCACTTACACGTACTTACACACACTTACACACAGTTACACGTATTTACACACAATTACACACACTTATACGCACTTAAAACTGCGTGTAAGTGCATGTAAATGCGTGTAAGTGCATGTAAGTGTGTGTAAGTACGTGTAAGTGAGTGTAAGTGCGTGTAAGTGCGTGTAAGTGCGTTTAAGTGCATGTAAGTACATGTAAGTGCGTTTAAGTACATGTAAGTGCGTGTAAGTGCGTGTAATTGCGTGTAAGTGCGTATAAGTTCATATAAGTGCATGTAAGTGCGTGTAATTTTGTGTAAGAACGTCTAAGTGCGTGTAAGTACGTGTAAGTGCGTGTAAGTGTGTGTAAGTACGTGTAAGTGCATATAAGTACGTGTAAGTACGTGTAAGTATGTGTAAGTGCGTGTAAGTGTGTGTAAGTGCATGTAAGTGTGTGTAAGTGCGTATAAGTGTGTATAGGTGTATGTAAGTGTGTGTAAGTGTGCGTGACTGTGTGTAAGTGCGTGTAAGTGTGTGTAAGTGTTTTTAAGTATGTGTGAGTGCGTGTAAGTGCGTGTAAGTGTTTGTAAGTGCCTATAAGTATGTGTTAGTGCGTGTTAGTGCATGTAATTGCGTGTAAGTGCATGTTACTGCGTGTATGTATGTATAAGTGCATGTAAGTGCGTGGAAGTGCGTGTAAGGATGTGTAAGTATGTGTAAGTGCGTGTAAGTGCGTGTTAGTGCATGTAAGTATTTGTAAGTGCGTGTAAGTGTGTGTAAGTTCGTGTAAGTGTGTGTAAGTGCAATTAACTACGTGTAAGTGCGTGTAAATGCGTGTAAGTGCATGTAAGTATGTATAAGTATGTGTAAGTGTTTGCAAGTATATGTAAGTGCGTGTAAGTGTGTGTAAGTGTGTGTAAGT